>JAMPIV010016838.1:447500-626559 GCA_024509875.1 Oreohelix idahoensis | reverse complement strand
ATTCTTCCTCCACTGTCACTTGTCTGTCCTACTTTGCAGTCCTAGACTTATCATTACGTGTTTACTATCAATGTATTTTATGTAACTTCGCGGGACGGATGGATAGGGCTTATCATTGCTTTTAGATTCCTTTGGAAGATTTAAGCAATTTTAAAACGACTTTTAGGGATAATTGCTTATATTTGTGACTGAGGATCTAACTGATTATTAATTTTTCTTTTGAGTTAGGATATAATGTTTCTTCAGTAGCATATAACCACTTTGCTTGTGCTGTTGTGACGTCATGTGCCTACGTCATTTTATTTAAATAAATTACTTTCCGTTCTGTGTTCACTATTTTATTCGTTTGTGATCTAAAATCTCTCGTCTCAATGTTAGTTATAGACGACTTGTATCGTAAATTATTGTAATGTTACTTTAAACATTTTATTTCTCTAATTATTACGTCTAGTACTTACTTAGTTTCTTTTTATATGTTTCATAGCGTCGTATAAGTGAATATATCATTTCATTTGCTTGTTCCATCCATTGTTTATCGTCACCTGTTCTTGTCTCTGGCTATAGGAAATATCATAGTTACTTGTAATTAATTAAGCTCACATATTCATAGTATATTTATTGACAAATAATATACTTATATAAGTTATTGAGAAACGTAGCACCATGTCTACGTTGGAAGAGTTTATTAAAATAGGACAAAGTCTAGGTAAATCAGGTTCTGATTTGCAGACTTATGCTGAAACGAGATATGAAAAGCATTTATCGCAACAGGAAAGAATTGTGCAACGGGAACTTAAAAAGTTGGAACTGGCGCAAAAAGATAAAGAAATTGCTCAACAAGAAAAAGATAGAGAATTACAGAAAGAACTTAAGGAGAAGGAAATTGCTCAACAAGAAAAAGATAGAGAATTACAGAAAGAACTTAAGGAGAATGAAATGGCTCAACAAGAAAAGGAGAGAGAATTGGATAGAGAAAAAATGCAAATAAGAAGAATGGAACTACTTCAATTAGACCAAGAACATAAACATGCTATTGAGCTTGAGACTTTAAGATTAAATGCTGAGAAAGAAAAGGCTATTGAATTGGCGAGGTTGCAATTAGAACAATCCCGACCTTCAGCTAATTCAAATGTATTTTATCCAAAATTGAAGATGCCACATTTCGACCAATCTAGAGATTGCGTCGATTCATTCATATCAAGATTTATTATGAAAGTTACAGGTTTGAACATACCTAAGGAAAGATGGAGTAGTCTTTTGGTTGAGTTTTTGACCGCGGACTCACTCAAGGTTTTCATGAATCTAGATGAGCAAAGCAGAAACGATTTTGATGTCGTAAAAGAAGTACTTCTTAGACGGTTCCAGTTAACTGAATCTGTATTCCGAGAACGTTTCCATATGGCTAAGCCTAGTAAGGACGCTGACTTTGGGGAATTTATTGCTTCCATTAAACATTATTTCAATAGATGGATAGAATTATCAGGTATTACCAAATCATATGAGGGGTTAATGGATCTCATGCTACGTGATAAGGTGCTGTCCTCATGCAGTCATGATTTAGAATCCTTCTTACAAGAGAGACACCCTAACTCTATTTCAGAATATGAAAAATATGGTAGACAGTTTGTCACGGCACATCCAAATAAGGATGTCCATCGATCTTGTCCACGAGATCTTATGCCTACGTGCGCAGCGCTCCAAGATCATAGATCTTATGATCACCGACCTAGATCACATAGCACGGACGGTCGATATCGTACACAATTTCGTCATGAATATCGGGGGTCTTATAACTTCCCTCGCTATCGTTCACCGTCAAGATTCTATCGTCGGAGTTATCGAGGTTATTCACCTCATGATCGTGGAGGCCACAAAGGCAGGGGCCGTGATGATTATCACAAAGACTATTACAGGGATTATAATGATCATGGATCATCATATAAAAGGAATGATGATAATGATGATTCATCAAATTTTTATTATAAGACAAAATCAGGTAAAAAGATATCAAATCATTTCAGATCATCTTCAAAGAATAATGACAAACATGGTCATGCTAATGCATGTACCACCAAAAGAGATCATGAGAATGATGATAACAAACATGCTAATGCATGCAGCATATTAGATGACTCTTGTTATGTTTGTCAATCACATCCTAGATCAGAGAGGAAAAATACGCTTCGTTGTGGTCATACAATGTCTTCTATGTCTGCTTGTGAGAATTTGGGACGTCTCACATACCACAAGGCATATTTATACGGCAAGGAAGTAAGAGTTTTACGTGACACCGGCTCTACTACTGTCGGCATACAACACTCGCTTATCGAGCCTCTGCATTTACGGGTAAAACTGTTAAATGTATCACATTTGGCGGTAATATAGAAGAATATCCAATAGCACATGTCTATATCGATACACCGTTTTATACAGGTATGGTGTATGCTTGTGGGTTAAGAGCTCCCGTGGTTGAGATAATCTTAGGTAACATACCTGGAGTTAGAAATTGTACTCCACAGGAGATTACGAAATGGGTTGAATCTCACCCATTGGTGGCAAATGCTGTTGTCACTAGAGCACAACAGTTGGCTACAGATATGGCCACCTCACCTACACCTATAATAGATACTATTATGTCTCCCGACGTCGTTGCTGAAGCACCAGCGGCGTTTGCGGAAAAACAAAAAAATGATCCAAGTTTACAGCGTTTATTTGCGCTAGCGGAAAAAAAAAGTTAGTAAACATACGAAATCAGCACAACATTGGTTTCAAATTAAGAAATCCATACTTACAAGATATTATGACAATGGTAGGTCAATTATTCATCAGATAGTCGTTCCAAAACAATTTAGACCTTTGGTGTTACAAACAGGGCATGACTCGCCCATGGCAGGGCACATGGGTATTAAAAGAACTTTATTTAGAGTCACATCGCAAATTTAATTGGCCTGGTGTCAATAAGGACACAAAATTATATTGTAGGACATGTACGACATGTCAAAGCATATCACGTAAGGGCAGATTCCACACGGCACCCTTACAGATCACGGATGTACCAGACAGACCATTTAAGAAAATAGCCATAGATATTATCGGTCCTTTATCTATTCCATCTAACAATGGGTTCCGATATATCTTAACCTGTGTAGATCTTTGTACACGGTGGCCTGAGGCTATACCTCTGAAAACAATCAATACTGCGTCGGTATCAGATGCCTTATTTTCAATTTTTTGTCGTATTGGTTTTCCTGAGGAAATTTTATCAGACAAGGTTCACAATTCACCTCAAATATTATGAAAGAAGTGGAGTCGATGCTCTCCATTCACCATTCGTTTTCAAGTGCATATCATGCCCAAACGAACGGAGTTTGTGAACGTCTTAACGGTTCACTCAAACAGATTCTTCACAAGATCACTGAGGGATGTCCTCGGAACTGGGACAGGCTACTTTGTGCCGCTTTATTCGCATATAGAGAGGTCCCCCACGAGAGCACTGGATTTAGTCCATTCGAGCTCGTCTACGGCTCTAACCCTCGTGGCCCGATGATGATCTTGAAAAATTTACTGGTCGGATCATCAGTGGATGAATCCACTCGTACTAGTTACGAGCTGGTGATCGACCTTAGACAAAGAATCATTGATGCGTGTACATATGCATCTGAAAGCATTAAATCAGCAACACAAAAAGCTAGGTTATTCCACAATCAAGGGAGAAGATTGCGATATTTTAATCCTGGGGAAAAAGTCTGGTTACTTCTACCTCATGAGGATAATAAACTGTTGGTTTCATGGCAGGGTCCATTTATGATTATTAAACGAGTCACGGATGTTGACTATGCTATAAACGTAAGAGGAAAAATTAAAACGTTCCATGTCAATATGTTGAAATTGGCAGTGGAAAGACCACAAGAGTTAATTCCTATTATTAACTCTGTGTCTGTGTCTGTGTCTGAGTCTTCACCTCATATTTCTTCTTTTGCACTAGTCAATGAGGAAGACACTACGTCTTCAATTCCTTTACAGTTTACTTTACCATCTTTACAAGCTTCCGAATCTTGGAAGGATGTCACAATTTCTTCGACTTTGTCATCGTCACAACAAAGTCAAGTTAGGGAAATTCTTCTTTCTTTTAACGATGTACTTACTGATGCGTGATGCCATATGATGATGGATGGTATCCGCATGTCTGGTTTTGTGTAGTGTGCAGATGTGTTCAGTCAAACAATGTTCATACAAAAATAACAGGGCAATCCACATAGGACGTCAGTAAACTCACGACGTATAAAGTCAATGATTTTCTTCATTATTTATTGTGGACGCCACAGTGACAAAATGGTTACGCGAATATGTAGGCACATCAAACAGTCATTATCACAGCAACATTCAATACAGCAATAGACGGTAGACAGCATTACAATGATGAGTCAGATGCATGTTATATTTCATAGTGCTGTAAATGTAGTCAGGTGAAAAACTCCATCCTTTTCTATAACAGCCAGGAGATAACCAGATGTATGAGATCAGTTCACTCTCCTTAGTCTGACTTCAGCAAGACAGACACGTCTGCCGAAGTATAAATAATGTCCTCAAAAATATCCTCTAGATAATAAAGGTTTTCCAAACCTAGTTCATTTAACAAAGTAGCAAGTAATGGTCCTTGGGACATGCATCAACCGATGCAGTACAATACAGCGACATGTGAGCTGGGAAAACATCTCGTGACGACGACTTTCGAAGACAGGCTATGAATCGAAATCGCTCACGACCCAAAATCGATAGAGTTAATGAAAAGTCAATTTACCTTGCCTTCAGGAAATACACAGAAATATCACGCCTCCCGACATGTGGGAAACACTAGAGGTATTATCTCGAATAAACGAAATATCCATTAAGAGGACTACACATCCCTGACAGAACAAAAAATAGCGGAGATCCCCTCTTCAACGAGGCATCTCTTTCGCCATTCAAATCGCTCACTCCACTAGTGGTGGGCGGAAACCGATCGACCAAAAAACAAGACCAGTCATGCGCAGTCCAGCGCAAAAAGACCACAGCTCAAAACTTAACTGCATTCAATACCAACGCGGGAAGACAAATGCTTACCGAGAAAAGTGACTATAAATTTCAAGCAGTTGTTGCCCTTGCGTTATAAAATAGATATTGTAATAAAACGATGTTGCGAGAATTTATCACGCAACACTTACTGACCTTCCAGGTCATACTTCTTTAATCTCTCATGACATCATTCTAACGGATGATCATCCTATTAAGTTAAGACCTTACCCTATTTCGTTACATCATAAAGACAGGGTTGAAAAGGAGCTAAAGGATATGATAAAATTAGGAGTTATATCTCCATCAGAATCTCCTTATGCTTTTCCGATGGTTATTGTGAAAAAGAAAGATGGGTCGCTCCGTATTTGTATTGACTTCAGACGTCTTAACCGTATCACAATTACTGACGCTGAACCAATGCATTTGTTGGACGACCTACTTTCACAAGTTTCACAGACCACGTACTTTAGTAAACTAGATCTGTCCAAAGGCTATTGGCAGATACCACTTACTGAACATGCCAAACCTTTTACTGCCTTCACGACTCCATTTGGATTATTCCAATGGAATTACATGTGCTTCGGCCTTGTAAACGCGCCTGCGACATTCGTGCGCATGATGCGCCGCCTTCTGGGCGACAGAAAAGATGTCATCACATATATCGATGACATCTGTCTATTTCACAACTCATGGGAAGACCATATTACTGGTTTGTCTTCTCTTCTCGTTACACTACGACAACATGGTTTGACTGTAAGACCTTCTAAGGTCCAGATAGGTTGTCAGGAGATTACTTTTCTTGGTCACCGCATAGGTAACCATAGATTACACCCTGATGACAATACAGTCAAGCGTATACTGGAGATTGCCACTCCATCATCGAAGAAACAAGTAAGAAGTTTACTCGGGCTTGTTAACTATTACCATAAATTTATACCACGCTTCGCACAGATTTCTGCTCCTTTGTCCGGATTGTTGGCCAAAGGTAGTCCAAAAAAAATATTATGGACACCGCAGTGCGAAGATGCTCTGATTATGATAAAGAACTTATTTAAGAATCCTCCTATCCTGTTATTGCCAAACATACAGTTACCATTCTTGATTCAAACAGATGCATCCAGCTCCGGAATCGCAGGTTGTTTGCTTCAATGCTATGAAGGGATACTCCATCCATGCTTGTTTGTCTCACGCAAGCTTACCCCGGCAGAACAAAAATACGCTACAGGAGAGCGCGAACTGCTCGCGGTGGTGTGGTGCTTGGAAAAACTATCTAAGTACTTGATAGGGAGAAAGTTCTTTATCTACACAGACCACAGTCCGCTCACGTTTATCACTTCGAGAACTATGAAAAACGCAAGGATTCACAGGTGGTTTCTTTTACTACAAGAATTCGCCTTTTCAATAATTCCGATTTCAGGAACTGATAATAACCTCGCGGACTTGTTATCAAGAAATTGTACGTCACAGGATTGAGATAACTTTCTTGTCTTGATGTTGACAAGGGACATAATTTTATAATTGTTATTTCTAATTAGGAATATTAATTTCATTATTTCATTTTAGATAACATGCATAGATTGTAGTCGGGCACATCTTCGCCACCACACTCTCACGTGCCACGAGTGTCACGTTTGGGAGCGGGGGGGGATGATGTTGAGGACTGTTTCGCGGCTTGCAGGCATGTGAATGTTGGCCACATTCGCATGCGTGCACCACTAGACACCTCAATTAAACTAAGACCAGAAATCGCGCAAATCAATGTATGACGCGTCTAGCTTAGTTATATTCAAGTCTGCATGTGGCCTGCGGGCCTGATGGCCGGCGTGCCATTCGACAGTGTTTCAATGTGTGGCACAGCCACTTATGGATAGTGTTTCAATTATGTGGTATAGCCACTTACTCATGTGTAGAACCGTTGTGTTCTGGCTTTAAGCCAATATAAGGATATGTGTCTAAAGACTAGGAAAGTCTATGTGTGGCCATTGAGCCGAACGGCAGTGTTGGAATGTGTGGTAAAACCACTTAAGGATCGTGTTTGAATATGTGGCATAGCCACTGATTAAATATATATGTGGAATGGTAGATCCACTGGAAAGTGTAAGATAGCGTAAGGATCCGTATCAAAATTGATTATAGGACCATGTAGAGTCCGGATTAGAATCGCGAACAAAGCAGATTACGTTCACCTTGAACTTATATATATGGCAGTTAAAGCCTGGCGATGCAAGCCAAAGATGTTGATTAATGATACATAGACAGGATCTATAGATTTACAGATAATGTACTCACTAGTATTGTGAAGGAATAATAATTCTAAGGATCGGATTCGGTAGGAGTTGGTTGCACACTCTATTACGCTATAAACTTAACGGTTAACCCAGACGAGCTAAGTCTGTGAGAGGAACATTGTGTAGAACTTAGAACTATGATGAAGCCAAGTTAAATGTGTGAAATGTTGTTACACCATTGTGTAAAAGTATATATTAAATTGTTCAGTCGTCCATGGAACTTGTTGGTTGCCTGAATTATGCAAGTTCTCATTCTGTGCTGTGACTGTCATTAATCCTTGCAAGGTCAGTCCAGATTATCACAGGTATTTTCTAAGACTAACTATAATCTAACCAACACTGTGGAAGAATTAATATATAATAACGACACTGAATATAATAATAATTTAATCACACCAGAATGGCTTAAAACTGCACTCGAACTATAAAGCTGGAATTAGAATAGATGAATTATAATATCTGAAATATTGACAAGCAACCCAATAAACTCACGTCCAACGGTGCTGAATCTTTTAATAACACCTAGCAAGAAAAGATATTAAGGACGGTGTAAAGTTTAGGTTTCTTCTTTCCACTCTGTAAAGTTGCTTTCACACACACACTGGATGCTCTGTAAGGAAGGGTGGTGTGTTGTTGGGATCAGGCATGCTCCAGTCTACCCAGCTGTAAATGGGTAACTCACCCTAGTCCTGAGTTAGGGAAGGATAAGGCTCCAGGGGAAGCAGGCCCTAAACTTGGTCACTTCAACCGACGCAGGATGGTGTATGTATGAAGTAGAAGTGTAGAGTGTGATTACCGCGAATGGTGTACTGTTCGTGTGCTGACCAATATAATCACTCATACACTTGTGTCTACAAGGCACCAATGCAGACTGCTGGAATCTTTGTTTACTCAATTTATTCAGACGTACACACTGGGACATACGAGTACATCATGGTATGTTGACATATCAATTTGTAGGTATACATAGCAGATCTGAAGTCATGACACATTCAGAAATAATGGGCAGTACATCAAAAGTTCAATGTCATGATACATTATGGCCACATCCCCCTATCTGACTAAACGCGTCAGTGAAGGCGGATCGATAAATAACTAAAGTTACTTGACGTCCATAGTTTGTAGCATATATTATGAAACCACGAAGGGGGTTTCTAGCAAGATTGAGATCTCCCTGTCACTGTCCGATAATAGGATAAATAATCTGTTCTCTTGGCAGTGATCAAAACATATGATGACCGAAATCCAACATGGCTGCCTCCCTGAGTTGTCGTTCACTCATTCATAGGAAGGAGAATATAAGCCAGAGTTAATTTATAATGGGTATATAAAGGATTTCATAAATGTTTCCATACAGCTCTACGGTGATCAGGTTAATTCACGTAGCCATAACCGCTGCAGGAAAATCTGTCATCTTCGTCGATACAAAACACGACACTAGCATAGCGAAGCCCAAAAAGTCAAGCTAGGCCTAACCGACGAGAGATCATCAAAATAGGAGCTGGGATTACCTGGAGTCCGAATCATCTATATACTGACATAAGGAGAGTCTCTAACACAAACTATCGTAGAGACACCATCTCCTTCAGAAGAAAAACCACTTCGTAAGACATCTTTTTCTGACGAAAGGACCAGCTCTAGAAAAACGTACCCCGCCATTTGTAAGCAGTACATCGGAACTCATCACGACTTGTCAAGACAACTCATACTTCCGCTAGACCGGAATACAAGAATCTAGTCCCTCCTACCAATCCAAAATATACAATATAGGACTGATTCTACTTGTACTAATAATATGTAATACATATGAATTCAGGCCATAAACACAATAAGCAAATTAATATATTTTCTGGCCCTAAAAAATAAGTACAAACGCAAGCGCAATATCCTTGCGCTGGATCAATATCCAGAACGATTACTCCTATAATCAAAAGTGTGAATCAAACATGGATTATCTCGCTTTTACCATAAACAGCATTTTCATACACAAATGAATGAATGTCTATATTTTTCCCATATTAAATAGCCATATCGATTTTTGTAATATGTGCGTCAAAATATGCACGCAACAGATTACCACACCCCTCGGGAAAAAAAATGGTACTTTTTTTTTTTGAAATACATCTAGGAGCAACATACAATAGGCTCACAACGCACCAATAACAATGCGCAGATGATAAGCATAAGTTTTATGACCTTAGAGAAAGTACTTCTCTAAGTATAAATATTTCCAGAGAGGTGTCACCAACGCATACTACAATATTAGCAATGACACAATTTCCACATTAGTTTATACATAAATTTCATCTAAGATATCTTAACATCATGATCATCAAAGACGAAAAACATTGAAAGATCAGCGGTGAATAAATATCAATGAACCGCTAAGTAGTGTTACAATCAATATATGATATATTACATATGTGTACACATTTCAACATAGAAACAACTGTATCAAAGTTGTATAACAGTTATGAATCATGTGGGCATCTAGACAAAATATCTGCCATCACATTTTCTGACCCACGGATAGCTCGCACCGAAAAATGAAATGGCTGTAGAGCAATCGCGTATCGCGTTGATCTCGCGCTCTTCAGATTTTTACTCTGAATAGCCGTAAGAGCTTTCTGGTCAGTTTCCACAATGAAATGCGCGCCCAGAAGAAATCTTTGCAGTTTAAGGATTGACCAAACCATAGCCAATAATTCACGGTCTAGGACCGAGTAATTCTTCTCTGCGGCATTTAATTTCCGAGAAATATACATCACAGGATGCAGAGTTCCAGAGTACTCTTGCATTAGTGCAGCTCCAATCCCGGTGGATGAAGCGTCACTACGAAGAATAAATGTCTTATCCTTAGAAGGCAATACTAGGATAGGTGAAGTAGAAAACATAGTTTTAACCTTATCCAAAGAGGATTGACATTCTTGAGTCCAATGGACTACATTAGGAGACCCTTTCTTTAGCAAGGAAGAAAGAGGTGACATAATGGAGGACAGATTCGGGATGAATCGTCCATAAAATTGTATTAGACCTAAGAGACTTCGTACTTGCTTTTTAGTCTTAGGAATAGAAATGTTAAGTATCTTACTTGTATTATGGTCTTCTGTTTTTAGGAACCCATGACCAACACGGTGTCCTAAGAAAGATATTTCGCTAAAACCAATACATGCTTTCGATGGTTTCGCTGTCAGGTTATGCTCGCGTAAGATAGACAATAGTTCATTTATACCATTATAGTGATCGTTCCAAGTATCACTGAAAAGACAGATGTCATCAAGATACGCAATGACATCTGAGCGATGAGATAGGATTCGACGCATCATGCGTACAAATGTAGCAGGGGCGTTCATAAGACCGAAAGGCATGAAATTCCATTGGAATAGACCCCTAGGCGTCGAAAAAGCAGTAAACGGTTTGGCGTGTTCGGATAGTGGAACTTGCCAATATCCCTTAGACAAATCGAGTTTAGTAAAGAAGTGAGAATTCGATAGTCTCGTAAGTAGCTCTTCTAGTAAAGGCATAGGTTCAGCATCGAATTTAGTCACTTGATTCAATTTGCGATAATCCACGCAAAGACGTATGTTATTGTCTTTTTTCCGTACTATAACCATCGGCGAAGAATATGCTGATGTGGATGGTTCAATAATTTTTAACTCTATCATCTCATCTAACTCTTTCTCTACCTGTGCTTGAAAATGTATCGGGATAGGATACGGTCTGACTCTTATAGGACTATGGTCAGTAAGAATAATGTCATGTTGAATGACATCAGTTTGACCAGGAATGTCAGTAAGGACATCCTGAAATTGTTCTAACATAGTAGAAACTTGTTTCTGCTCTCCTGGAGATAATTCTGGAGAAATTGCAACATCTTTCCATGATTCATTAGAGTGAAGAGGAATCATTGGAAAAGGTAAATTTACATCCGAGAAACTCGTTTCCTCATCCTGTATTACTGACAGAGATGAGTACTGTCCATGTTGGACTGGAAAATCGTCCGTTGCCTGGAAAACAGGTTGTAAATAATCAGGACGTTCATGGAATTCCGTGAGCATGTTGATGTGGAAGGTTTTACGCTTCCCGTCAATATCGACGATATAGTCAACATCGGAAACTTTTGATATTATATCGTACGGACCTTTCCAAGAAATGAGAAGTCTATTTTCCCTACAAGGTAGCAAGACAAATGCTTTGTCACCTGGACAAAGTTGACGCAAACATCTCTTTTTATTGGCAAATTCCCTTGCCTTCTGTTTCGCAAATTCAGAAGAAGCAGTTGCCAATTTGCATGCTTCAATAATCTTGTGTCTAAGTGCGATGACATATTCATAAGAGGATTTTGTGTCATCGACAATATTATCAGCAGTTATAAGATCATGAAGTAAGGACATAGGACCTCGCGGTTTCGCGCCAAAGACAAGTTCAAAGGGAGAAAATCCTGTATGTTCGTTGGCGACCTCTCTATATGCAAAGAGAGCCGCGGGTAAAACCCTATCCCAATCCTGAGGATGATCTTCTGTTATCTTACCTAGTAGGTTTTTCAGAGTTCTATTCAAACGTTCCACCATCCCATTGGACATAGGATGATAAATACTACTCAGCGATCTCTCTATCTTCAGAGTCGACATTACTTGAGACATGGTATCCGATATGAGTTGGGTACCATGGTCGGATAATATTTCTGCTGGAAACCCCAGACGAGAAAATATTAACCAAAGAGCATCTGCGACATCAGCAGTAGTTATGCTCTTTAGAGGAACAGCCTCCGGCCAACGTGTGCACATATCAACACACGTCAAAATAAATTGGTGTCCTCTAGCAGACTTTATCTTAAATGGACCAATGATGTCTATCGCCATTTTTTGAAATGGCCGAATGGGAATGTCTGCAGCCTGAATAGGTGCATCATGGCGTGGACCTCTGGATTTAATCTCTTGACATACTTTACAAGATCGACAATAGATTCGTATGTCCTTATTCACAGCAGGCCAAAAGAAAGATTGAAGAACTCTAGCTTTAGTACGGGAAAAACCCATATGTCCAGCACACTGCGAATCATGAGCGTGCTGTAAGATTTTAACTCTCATATTTTTAGGCACAAGGATTTGAGAATGAATGGACTTAGCGGAGTCTTGTACCATACGTACAAGTACGCCATTCTTCATCGTAATCCAAGATTTACGATTTGTATCCTTATTCGGATCACCTTTTGTTGCCAGAGTAAAGAATTTCTTTAGAGTAGGATCATCTTCCTGCTGTTTGATAAAGGAATCGTGGGAAATCTCCAAGGGATCATCTTGGATCTGCGCATCATTATCTTCAGAATGTGAAGATTGTGGCATATTAAGAGCTTGAGCCCTAGTGATTACTGCATTAGCAGATTGCATATTAACATTTTCCCAATTAGAAATTTGCTGTGGAGTGCATTCTTTCACTCCATGAATGCGACCGATGATAAGATCAGCGATCGGATTCGGCAAGAGACATGCTTGCACCTCTCCTGTAAAGAAAGGCGTAGCAATATTGATAATGGCAGTGGAGTACTTCTCCAATGTGCCACCAAATGTTACACATTTGACTATATTGCCTGTAGCTCGAGAAGGATTTACGAGTGATTGCCTCACTCCAATGGTAGTGCACCCCGAGTCGAAAAGAATTGATACCGGAGTACCATCTATTAGGCCCCTATTAAAGACAAGAGCACCCCTTCCATTATGCGCAATTGACGCATGGAGAGCGGGAAGTGGGTGACCGCAGCTTAAAGTAGACACTGTGGTTGGATCGAATAATGTTTTGCATTGCGAACACTCAGATGCTCTAGCAAAATCGAAAGCGGAATTTGCTACACTATTGGAGTCTTTTTTATCATTATTCTGATTATCGGTGTCGTGGAACTCCTGTTGTGCAGAGTTAGCCTGGTAATAAGATTTACCATGTCTTTTGTGTTGTGATCTACCTCGGTTATAATTGTCTCTATAATTATTATTGCCTCTGTTATAACCCCTATTTGGGTTTGAATCATAATATTCATGATCATAATCATCATGCTCATTATATTGAGTATCCCTGTAATATTGTTTCTTTTGTCTCCATGAAGCACTTGGGTAGTTCCTATAGCTACTCCCTTTCCGAGAATTTCTAACATTATGGGTACCCCTCGCGTGTCGAGGACTATCAGCCCGATTCCAGTTCTTCGAAGAAGAACTCTGATTTGAGTGGTTATCTTGGTTTTGATACTTATTCCAATTAACCTTTTTATCAAATTTATTTTTAGCTCCTTGGAATTTGTGTGAGTAATTCTGATTATATTCTGTTGCCGAAGCAACTGGCATACTCTCTTTAATGTTAGAGTTACTAAGAATCATGTCAGGGTGTGCCGTGGCATACTGGTCACAATATTCTTCCATTTGCTTTATTGTACTAGGTTTACGCTCATGTAAGAACTCTAGGAATGATTTATTTACAGAAGACATGACCTTGTCTCTTAGCAATAAATCCGTAAGACCATCAAATGTTTTCTCTGTTTTGGATAATTCAATCCATCGTGAAAGTGTAATTCGTGCTTTTGAGATTAAATCTGAGAATTCTACACCTACCTCAGGTCTCATTGTTTTAAACAAAAGACGATAACCTTCCTCAGACAGCTGATATCTCTTTATCAAAGCTGCCCTAACAGCATCATAATTATCTTTGTCGACCTCTTCAATAAAATATAACTTACTCAGAGACTCCCCTTTTAGATTTTCAGACAACTGATTCACATACTGTGATTTGTCAACATTATGAGATCGACAAGCCCGTTCAAATCTAGAAAGCCAAAATGTTATGTCATCACTGGTAGGGTTAAACGCTGGTACCTTGACCTTGTACACAAAGGGTTTACCATTACCACCAGATGCCTGATTAACATTACTCATACATGTCAATTTTAATTTCTCTAATTCAAACTCATGTTCTCTTATTGCTTTTCTCTCTTCAGCTTCTCTATCTAATTTTTTTTGTTCTGCAGCAGCTTCTAATTTTTTCTGTTCTGCAGCAGCAGCAACTTCTAATTTTTTCTGTTCTGCAGCAGCAGCAACTTCTAGTTTTTTCTGTTCTGCAGCAGCTTCTAATTTTTTCTGTTCTGCAGCAGCAGCAACTTCTAATTTTTTCTGTTCTGCAGCAGCTTCTAATTTTTTCTGTTCTGCAGCAGCAGCAACTTCTAATTTTTTCTGCTCTGCATCAGCTTCTAATTTCTTCTGTTCTGCCTCAAATCTCCTTTCCTCCACTTGCATCTGCAATTTCTTAAGTTCAGCAGCAGTATCAGCTTCTTTTTCTAATCTTTTTTCTTCAGCTAAGGCTTTCCTTTCTTCTGCAGCAGCTTTTTTTTCTTCTATTTGAAGTTTTCTCTCCTCAGCCGCAGCTTTTTTTTCCTCAGCAGCAGCTTTTCTTTCTTCAACAGCAGCAGCAATTTTTTTCTCTTCTGCAGCTAATGCTTTGTCATATTGAGCAACAGCCCATTGTTCTAAGTCTTTTCCAGTCTTATCAAGAGATTTTCCTTGTGCAATGAAATAATCTAATGTAGACATATTGTCTTCTTAAATCAGAAACCTGAAAAAGTAAATAAATTACCCTCTTTCACGTTAATGGGAGACAAGTCTATACCATAGACTTAGTCTTAGTCCAAACTTGTATGGTTTATAATAACCAATGATAACTTGAGTACCTGTGGACAACAATAACTGTATCTCAAATACTGTGGGAGACAAGCCTTACAAAGGTCTTGTATACCTCAATGTAATCAAAGATCACTTGAGTACCTGTGGAAAAAATATTTCCCTTTACCAATCACTTTGGGAGACAAGCCTTACAAAGGTCTTGTACATTTTGTTTTATAACAATAACAATCATAAAGTACTGATCTGTACTATACTATCAGTGTATACCACTATACGTCATATGTCAACTAAAGACATTACAAAGGACAAACAAGAAAAGACAATATGAACACATTTGCAGAGATCAAATTAAATTAAATAGGAGAAATGAAAAAAAATGATCACAGAAACCGTGATGATAACTGCAATAATAAAATGACAAGACAAATAACGCCACAGTGTATAAACATAAGGGTGTAAAAAACTGAAATGAAAGGAAAGATGAGACCTACAATTATACAAACAAATCAAACAAAACTAAGGAACACAAAATTATTAACAAAAACAACGAAGAAAAGAACACCTCATCACAACTAACAGAAATAGCAGCAAATTGTTGCTAACAAATTTCCAATTAAGAAAATGTGTACCTATCGAATACTAGTACCAGACCAATGTAACTCGGCATACCTTGTACTAGTCACACAGAACATAAATTAATTTAATACATAACAAATAACATGTAAGCATAAATAGCATATAGCATACAATATAATTTATGTCATGAATGGAATGTGTTGCAGGTATAGTGTTGTAAAGCAGGCACAGTTTATTTTAATTCTAATAACTTGCCACTTTATTGAGTAATAGATTTAATTCTAAACTATTACACTGTCAATTTTTTCTCTTTTGAGCATATGAAGATCCCACGATGAACTATGCACTTTATGTTCAACAACACTGTGATTCTTCTGTACGTTGAGAAATGTCAACAATACTGCTCCAGATATTTTCTACACTTGATACCACTGTCCTGTGTAATACTGTCTGTACAGCGAAAAACTGTCAACAAGCGCTGACCTAGATACAGCATCCTATCGGTAATACAGGTCAAGCTGACATCGACTGCATAGCTGTCCTACTGGTGTTGATGTGTTCAAACAAATGTTCTTTCAGCTGTAAACTGTGATTCTCAACACAAACTGCGTAAGCTGGACCCAGGAATCTGGCTCGCCACTGTAAAGTTTAGGTTTCTTCTTTCCACTCTGTAAAGTTGCTTTCACACACACACTGGATGCTCTGTAAGGAAGGGTGGTGTGTTGTTGGGATCAGGCATGCTCCAGTCTACCCAGCTGTAAATGGGTAACTCACCCTAGTCCTGAGTTAGGGAAGGCAAAGGCTCCAGGGGAAGCAGGCCCTAAACTTGGTCACTTCAACCGACGCAGGATGGTGTATGTATGAAGTAGAAGTGTAGAGTGTGATTACCGCGAATGGTGTACTGTTCGTGTGCTGACCAATATAACCACTCATACACTTGTGTCTACAAGGCACCAATGCAGACTGCTGGAATCTTTGTTTACTCAATTTATTCAGACGTACACACTGGGACATACGAGTACATCATGGTATGTTGACATATCAATTTGTAGGTATACATAGCAGATCTGAAGTCATGACACATTCAGAAATAATGGGCAGTACATCAAAAGTTCAATGTCATGATACATTATGGCCACATCCCCCTATCTGACTAAACGCGTCAGTGAAGGCGGATCGATAAATAACTAAAGTTACTTGACGTCCATAGTTTGTAGCATATATTATGAAACCACGAAGGGGGTTTCTAGCAAGATTGAGATCTCCCTGTCACTGTCCGATAATAGGATAAATAATCTGTTCTCTTGGCAGTGATCAAAACATATGATGACCGAAATCCAACATGGCTGCCTCCCTGAGTTGTCGTTCACTCATTCATAGGAAGGAGAATATAAGCCAGAGTTAATTTATAATGGGTATATAAAGGATTTCATAAATGTTTCCATACAGCTCTACGGTGATCAGGTTAATTCACGTAGCCATAACCGCTGCAGGAAAATCTGTCATCTTCGTCGATACAAAACACGACACTAGCATAGCGAAGCCCAAAAAGTCAAGCTAGGCCTAACCGACGAGAGATCATCAAAATAGGAGCTGGGATTACCTGGAGTCCGAATCATCTATATACTGACATAAGGAGAGTCTCTAACACAAACTATCGTAGAGACACCATCTCCTTCAGTAGAAAAACCACTTCGTAAGACATCTTTTTCTGACGAAAGGACCAGCTCTAGAAAAACGTACCCCGCCATTTGTAAGCAGTACATCGGAACTCATCACGACTTGTCAAAACAACTCATACTTCCGCTAGACCGGAATACAAGAATCTAGTCCCTCCTACCAATCCAAAATATACAATATAGGACTGATTCTACTTGTACTAATAATATGTAATACATATGAATTCAGGCCATAAACACAATAAGCAAATTAATATATTTTCTGGCCCTAAAAAATAAGTACAAACGCAAGCGCAATATCCTTGCGCTGGATCAATATCCAGAACGATTACTCCTATAATCAAAAGTGTGAATCAAACATGGATTATCTCGCTTTTACCATAAACAGCATTTTCATACACAAATAAATGAATGTCTATATTTTTCCCATATTAAATAGCCATATCGATTTTTGTAATATGTGCGTCAAAATATGCACGCAACAGATTGTGGGGTATGGGGCTGGTTACCCCATCCTGTAACAAATTGGAAACCATAAAAACTTCAATAAACAACATGGGTATGGGGCTGGTTACCCCATCCTGTAACAAATTGGAAACCATAAAAACTTCAACAAACAACATGAATATAGGTCAGTTCAGCCGTTCAAGACAGAGGGTCCCTTGAAAAGGAGGCTCGTGAAGCAACCCAGAGAAAACCAAAAACAGTCTGGGTTGATGACTAACCTTTTTTCGCCTTGGAAAATCTTCAGGATTGGCACCAGGAACGCTCGTACTCTAATCGAACAAGGGAAAACTGCACAAGTGGCAGCAGAAATGTGGTAGAGATTATGCATGCTGACTATAGATTTTCAGGTAGTGCGAGTAAATTGGTCGGTATTGTGTGTGTGTTTATTTATGATGATGAAAAATATCCTATTCAACCACTGATGGGTTGTAATTAGGATATTGTTACGTGTCTTTTGATGTTGATGTTAGTTACTAGTGACAGGATGATTCATGTGGCCAAGATGACATCTAGGGTAGTAAACTCTCTTAAGACACCGCAACCAGCCCCCACACCACTTACAATGATTTGAGTCACAATGGCCGAAATGGACGATATACTTTATTTAGGACAGCACGCAGCTCCACAAATCAATAGTTCAAGCCCACATGTAATAGCAGATAATATGCGTTATACGAAATACCGTAGGCAGTCAGTCCATGTCAGGAAGGCTGTCCTTTTACTCAATATGCTTTATTCACTCAATACTCGACATTGAGCAATTATACTTCTGGTCAAATCAGATAACTAGATGATTAGATACATCTCACCAAAGATCTTGATGTACGTATTATTGATAACAGAATTTCATTTTTAATACTTTAACAATCAGGAGCTCAAACTCATCCGTCCACTCGCTATGACACACACTCGAATTTCCGCGCTCTTCTTCCCCCCCCCCCCCCCTGTGGTTTCACGTGAGCCAGCCAAGCATATCCGCTTAACGACGCTCATCTGTCTTTCTCAGTGACCCGTATAAAATAAACAAACAAAGAGCCCTGCTGAGCTAAACCTATAATAGGCACAACTGTTATGAATTTTACTCATAACAGATTTTTTTTTTTTCCTTAACCAGCGGCACTTGGGCTTTCAGCCCTTCGGCCCAATGACATGTCATTGCGAGGCTGGGGAACCTGAGGACTTTCCTTCCAACCCGGTCAGGAGCTTCGCTCCTTCCCATCCACAGAGGGTTTATCACAGGAGCCGTTCAGGCTATTCAGTCAAATTTCCGGCCGTAAACATTTCTTCAAACGCCGACGCCCGGGTTTGAACCATGAACACCTGGTCGTCAGTACAACGCCGAAGCCATTACACCAGCGCGGCTCCCACTCATAACAGATATACAGGGTGTCCCAGAAGAAAAGGTCAATACTTTGGGAGGTCAAAGTATCGGTCATTCTAAGAAAAAAAGTTCAAATGAACATGTGCCCCATGCCGAACCGTTTCCGAGATAGAACTGTTTGGATGTACAGCTGGAAAAGTATTGATAATAAAGAGGTATTTATTGTTTAAAAGACAAATTTGTTACAAGTATGTTAAATTTATAATAAATGTTTGAAAATTTCACCGTCAACATCAATGCACTTTACAACTCATGTGAGAAGATGACGTGTTACTCGTCTGAGTTGTTCTGTACGTTGCTTTATGCAGTCAATAGAATATGTGAGCGAGTAATTCGTCTTGTGTATTCACTTTTTTCTGTAAACTTCATCCTTCATCCAACCCCATGAACAATAATTAAACGGGGTTAGGTCTAGAGATCTTGGTGGTCAGTTAATGGCACTGGAACGACCGATCCACCGATTATGGGAAATTTCATGCTGAAAGTACACAGCAATCCGTCCAGGTAAAGGAACATCATCTAATTGTTCCGGTAATTCATTTCGCAGAAACTCTAGATAATTTTGTCCGGTCATGTGATCTTCTAAAATAACGGGACCAATCAACATGTCACTGGTGATACCGCGCCACACACTGATTGAGAAACGACGTGGAAAATTTGTTTCAACAGTACCATGTGGATTTTCTGCTTCTGTTTAAATCTGCTTTCTTGTTTTTCCTGTCTTCTATCTTACTAACGGTTTCTGTTGTTATCCATGCTTTGTGCTGATGTTCTTTTTTTCTCAGTACCGTACTTCTTCACGTGTCTCGTTCCATATATTTTGAACATATATGGATGACAAGTGCCAGTGGAACAAGAGTTGAGAAGAAGACGTTGGCGATGGATAGGACACACATTGAGGAAAGCGTCGGCGCTTGAAGGAGTGTCAACGACCGGGATGTTGACTGAATAATCTGAACGGCTCCTGAGATAAACCCTCTGACCGGGTTCGAAGGAAAGTCCTCAGGTTCCCCAGCCTCGCAATGACATGTCATTGGGCCGACGGGCTGAAAGCGCAAGTGCCGCTGGTTAAGAAAAAAAAAAAAAAAAAAACATCTACAATGTCACTGTCAACAATCACAACAGCCAATTCATGGTTAACGCCGTATCACGTGTTTCCGACAATTGCGTGCGCATCATGGAAGTAGGGAAGGAAAGTACTGCGCGACAAATTCAAACAGCTCTACCGCTCGGAATGGGACACTTGTTCTTATGAACATTTTTCTTAGACTGACCGAGACTATGACCTCCCGAATTATTGACCTTTCCTTCTGGGACACCCTGTATAGTGTCTTTATTCATTCATTCATTCATAACCCTCCACTCCCAAAGGAGCATAGGCCTTCAACAAACACATGCCAAGTCCTCCTGTCACGTGCCGTCATCTCTTTCCACGTTCTCCTAATCATTTTCACCTTCTGTTTCCAGCTCTCTTCTCCATGTGCTTCTTGGTCTACCTCTGCCTCTCTTGCCCTGGGGGTTCCAGAACAAGGACTGCCTTGTAATGCTATCAACAGGTTTCCTCAGTGTGTGTCCTATCCATCGCCATCGTCTTCTTCTCATCTCTTATTCCACTGGCACTTGTCTAGTTCTTGTCATCAGTTCCACGTTGGTAACCTTGTCATACCATTTTAATTCCTCTATTCTACGCAAGCACCTATTTATGAAAGTGTGTAGCTTTTTGGTCTTAGTCTTTGCTGTTCTCCATGTCTCAGAGCCATACAATAGGACTGACTTCACATTTGAGTTGAAGATTCTTATTTTCGTGTTGGATCCGACATATATTTCCCAATGCAATGAAAGCTCCTCTTGCTTTTTGTATTCTTATTTTGATATCACTGTCTGTCCCTCCAACTTTGTCTATATTGCTGCCAAGATATGTGTACGATTCTACATCTTGTATTGGCGTTTCTTCAAGTTCAACCCTGTTATCATTCTTCTTCTTCTTCCGTCCTTAGCCAAAGACCGACCAAGCAGTCAGAGGCCATCACGCCTTGTGGCGTCTTAAGGGCAACAGCAGATTGATTTTCTCTGTTGTAGTTTCCCATCACGCCTAGCGGCGTCTTTAGGGCAACAACAAATAGATCCATCTGCCGCTGTTTCCGTAATCGGTGTGACAAGCCAACGGGTGATCAGCCCATTGGGCCCTGTTATCATTACCTGCATTTATTCTCATTATTTTTGTCTTTTCCCTGTGTATTTTCACACCCAATTGCTGTGACCTCTCATCGAGTGTTTATAGTGTCTTTATGTCCAAATAATATGTTCGACTGCCAATATGTGAAAGTGCCGCCATATCTCTTATCCAGTTACTGTTAAAAGGAGCATGCACTAAGAATTCACACGATGTTACAGCGGTGGTTTGTTTATGTAGCAATTCGTTTTGGATGAAGAGGTAGCCAGACTCATATTGGTCGCCTTGTGCGACATGCTTGAGGGTGCAATGGTTCCTATTCTTATTTTGTCTCCTAGAAGAACTCCGGGAACTGCACAGTGCTGTTAAAATTCCTAACATACCTGGTACTTATGCATAAGGTCATTATAGTTCCATAGTAGATACTGCGCAGACGAGTGAAGAGTTAAAGGCTTCGCTATGCTAGGTCCAGCATCGTGAAGTGGGGTGACCACTTCGCTTCGTCGCGGCCTTTTCCTTCCCTAACTTAATACGCCAGGTCCCCATTTACAGACTGGAGCGTGACAATACCGTTAATCGAACACCCGCACCTTTGTCGCGAGAGACCAGAGTTTTAACCACTCTGTCAATCGGACGATATGTAAACAAACAACACAGAAATTATGAAAAATAACACTGAATCTTTATGTTTCTGGTGATGTTTTTTTTTCCACTTAACTGCACACGTGATGAGGCAGCTCAAAAGGACATTATCTAAACTATGTCACCAGACCTTAGGTCTTTTATATTTGAACATGCGCCCTAATATAACCGATGCAAAAATTTTATGTTAAAAAAAATACATTATCTAAAGTGTACAAAGCCAGGCATTTCGCATAAATATAAAATGTACAAAGAACTAAGACTAATCAAATTAACAAATGAGTAAATAAGGGATGGAAAACTGTAACTCTTTGGGCTGTCCACGGCAAATTATACCCACCATTGCGAAACTTTGCTGTGCACACGCACGTACACAAGGTAACAGGGTAACAGTAAAGGTAGTCACGATGAAAAACAACTTTTGTTCTGTAATTTATAAAGCTGACCTCAATTCCTCTACATGTTATCACACCACGTCAATCTATTTCTTCTTTGACTCCACATTCCTCAATCTTTCTTTCCAGAAAAGAACTTATCTGACCACACTTTTCTGATCTGAAATCTAGATTACATGTTATTCCTTTTATCTCATATGATTTGTTTTTCTTATTTCCATTAAGTTTCTTTTTTTTTTCAGTCCTCCCATACTCATGATTTACTTCAAAACTTTAATCTTAAATACAAAAAAGTTCATAAATGCTAGAGGACACCGAGCATGAAGAAGACAAACAGTGTCGAAACGTTTGTCTGACGGGTCCTTTGTGCAGAGTTTTCTTGTATTATAATTAAATACAATTGTTGCACAACTTTCTAAAGACCCTCTATATTGAATCCGTATCTTCCTGCAGCTTCTTTCCCAAACTTGGAAAGTATAAAATAAACTTTTCAATCAGAAAGACAGGGATGACGCAAAGAAGAATTAAAACTGCTGAGAAAAAAATTATATTGACTTAGCTATAAGAATACAGTAAACAACAGAATTCAATTACGATATGCAATCCATCTCTGATGTCACAAGCAGCCTAGGCCACTTCCTTTGTTTTTAAGGTTTTAGAAAAATATTAAAATAATGAATGGGCAATAAAAGGTAAAATAATTGTGAGGCTCTCTATGAATAGCCATGGCCTAGTGACCCTCATAACTTCAGCCTGTGTTAGGTCATGATGCCTTGCAAACATTAAAAATAAAACACATTAACATTCTAATTTTACATCAGAAGATTAAAAAACAAAAGGTGCACAATACTCATAAAGACTGTACGAAACAAAAAGCTATTATTTGTCAACAGTTAAAAGCAAACGTAATGTTATGTACATTTAAGATATTCATTAAGATATTCAGCATCTCAAACAACAGACACAGTAGCTAGCAAATAAATACCGAATTAAATTTTATTAAAGTAAGAAATTATGTTGAAATAGCATTACTATAAACATGAAGCCCAAATATTACTGAAATAGAATTATTAGTCCCCACCCCAGAAAAAAAAGGCTATGAGAACATGGAGGTGGCCAAGCATTAGACCAGGGGTCGGCAACCAGTCGAATCGCGATCTGGGACCGAAGACGCAGCAACAGAGATAAATGCAGTCAGCGACCCAAGCTTGACTGCTTGCGTCAGGGTCAGCGAACCAGAGCTGACAAAGACCCTACTCCACCTCCAAGTGGTGGTCCTGGAAACAGGCTGCATCACTTCAGTCTGGCTGAGAGAGTAGGGACCGAAGAGGGAAGGCTAGCCCGGGCCCAAAAATACCATGCTGAAACCGGATGTGTCGGGCCGAAAGGCGCAAATATCGCAGCTTTGCTGTAAACGGCTACAGAACGTAACAAACTTTCTTTTCAGGACGAACGCAAAAGAAGAAGATCGCGATTTACCGGCAGATCCCAGGGGATCATTTGGTAGATCTCAATGTGGCTAATATTCTCTTTCCCCCCCCCCCCCCAGGCAAATAGCCTATAAGCCTTGTCTTTCTAACACTTAAAAGTGCGGTTTAAAGGTAAGAGGTATGGCGTCCGCCTCTAGTTCTTAAGTTACCGGGTTCGCTCCCAGTACAGGAAATATAATCGATGGAAATGTTTTTCACAACCAGTGGTTCCTTATGATGTCTTTACCCCCCCCCCCCTCCCCCCAATCTCCTAGGTAGTGAGATCAGATGCCAAGCCTTCTCGGATAAGAGTGAAAAAAATAGAATGTCTCGTGTGCAAGTTCCGCACGTTAAAAATCCAACGGCAGTTGGAAATCGTAAAGAGTAGGCCACACGGCCCTTGGCCTGGCAAAATTTTAAACATTAGGAAACCTACCCACCACAAAAATAGTTATAAAATGTGTGTATACACACACTGGGATCCTCGCCGGTGCTACGGAGTTCTGCACTGTGCTGAGATCCTCCTGTGTATGATCTAAAGGAGGAGCACTAATGGAGTTGTCCGCGTGCAATGAAGATGGTCCATAAAAAAAAAAAAAAAACCAAACCCAGCCACTTTATTCATGTGACTGCATAAGATAGGAAGCGATCGTTTGTTTAAAGTGAAGTGCATATTCGGTACAATTTAATTTAGTTGGAATTTTCCACCGCTGTGTCGATGGTATTGCAGGACGGAGAACGTCTGCCAGAAATTTTCCACCGCTGTGTCGATGGTATTGCAGGCAGCAGAACGTCTGCCATAAATTTTCCACCGCTGTTTCGATGGTATTGCAGGCAGCAGAACGTCTGCCAGAAATAAAAGTTATATTAGGGCTGAACTTATTTTAAAAGCTCGGAAACTAGAAAACAGATATAATTTTATCAAGACAGATCTTTAGAGAGGTCAGTTGTTTTAAAGTATATCCTGGGTTCCTGTTACAGGTTGATCCAGGGTTTATTGTGTAAGTCCGTAGCTATTTACAAATAATATGATTGTGGGTCATTGAGTACTTTGTTCATCGGTTAGCAATGATATTTTACTACAGTTCTAGTTTCCTTTCGAACTTCGTTGGAAGTATTGTAGATAACTAACTTCTGTGTATAAGAGTCATCGTGCTGAATAACAATCAATAATATAACGTGATGAATCAACCTGAACATTATTAAAGTGGTAAGTCCGTGGGTTGAGTCCAATATTTATTGACAATATAACATCTGAAGACCTTCCAAGCATTAGTAATAATAAACATACATTTGCATATGAATTCCAATTGACTGTATATTATTATCCGTCCGTGTCATATCGAATTCATGTCAACAGAACATCATGGCTGTGTACGTGCGCTGCTGTGATCCAGACAGCCAGAAATGAGCGCATGAGTCTTGAGGAATATAAATCAAACAACTTATCAACTATCCTTCCGTAACTCAGGTTAATCACCAACCTTATAAATTCCTCCTGTATAATATCATCTGGACTGACCCTGAGTCCTTATATCAATTTACATAAATACGGCTATTAGCAAAGCCTAACCTTGGAAGGAGGTAAGACACTTCTTCACGGCTTGACGGACAACGTGAAAAAAAGTCCGGTATCTAAGTCACGAAGCGTGACCTTATCGACGCTAACACGTCACAATTTGACCTAAAATTGCGCACTGCCAACTATAGCAGACGGTATCAATAAAAACACCGTAACGATTCCCTGCCCGACGGGGAAAAAAATCTATTAGATAGATTTTTTTGAACTATCTTACTCCCACATCTCAAAAATTTAACAAAACCCGACATATGGCCTACGATGTTCTGTCTCGAACAGTGTCGCGGTCATGTCGATATCATACTAATCATGTAATATACTAACAGTCATGTTATACATGGATATTATAGTAACCAAAGGAGTGTCAACTGTCGTTAAATAATTTAACTGAAAGTCTGTCGTGACTAAATAATGAAGTGTTATGTAAAAAAAAAAAAATTATTCCAACTAATTAAAATTAAACTAATTAATCCTAGTATGTATGTAGGGTATTAATTAATTAACATCCAATTAAATAAACTGAGAGATAGTGTCATATTAAAAGAAATGAGAAGTAAGGACAAGTAAAGTAAAGAAAAAGATAAAGTATAAATTAATTTAGTTATGTGTGTTTAAAATTAATTATGTGTATCGAGTAATTACTAAGTAATTAACTTAATGAATTAATAAAAGAAAAAGAATATTCATACATTTTATGTAAACATTTTAACTAATTTCATATAATATCTATCACATTTATAAATAAAATATTTAGAGCATTCAATTGTGTGATATTATTTTGTTTCATCTTTTATTTTTTTATTATTTTACTCACATTTTATTTTTTTTTTATTAAATAAATCAATATGTATTAAACTTAATAACGTTGGATATGAAGATCCAGCCGTTGTCATGTCCCTATTGAATGAACGTTGAGTTCCATGGGAGGAAAAAGTTAATAAATGTCCACTGTGTTCTTTGAACTATTACAGCATTCATATAGAAATTATGATTGTGTCGTAACGAGTTGTAGAACGAATGGACACTAACCAAAGTCCAAAGGTTAATACCGAACTATCGAAATATCCCTCGCTATAATCAATTTCGTTCGAAAAATGTATATAATAGTTGCTTCACTGCACATATTCGAAGTGTCTTTCGTATGTAGGTAGTTTATACCGTTTTCATCGTTGAAGTACATCAAAGTTCCAAAGTCATTCTTGTTCAGTATTACTTTTTGAAAGTGTGGACAATTATTATTCGACTTCAGTTCCCGACCCTTGTATTAGACAGTAACTGAAAAATGATACCAAATATAGCTCCGCGTGCTTTTACCCTTCAGGCATGTCACCAGCTTCTTCTTCTATGATCCTTAGCTCCTGACTGACAAAGCAGTCAGTTGCCATCACGTCTAATGGCGTCTTGTAAGGCAGCAACAAACTATCCCCACATTTTCTCAGTCGATAGCCATTCTTCGTGCTGTGTCCCAACTCTGTTTCATGCTTTGCATCTCAGCCTCCACTGTTCTCCGCCAGGTTGTCTTTGGTCTGCCTCTCTTTTGCCGTCCTTCTGGACAGGCATGTCATACAAGGCGACTAATATGAGATTGTGCATGGGTCTGGCAACCTCATGTTAAACAACGTGCCACAGAAACTACCCTTGGAGGAACATATGACTTCTTGAGGCAGGCTTCCTGGAAGGTAACTATCTACAGTCCATAAGGAGCACAACTGAAAATGACGAGGAAGCTTCACGAATCATTTTCTACCTAGTGGTAGATAAGGTGGGGACGGCATCTCTTTAACTGCTACATTAAGACAGGAAGTGTAAGGATCCCGTTACACGCCCATTGAGGCATATTGGGAATATGGTGTTAGACCCATATCTTCTTGACCATCGGCACACTAGGGGCGATGTGGTCAGCATCACGCCGGCCACCTTAACCTTTAAAGAGTTGCTCTAGTAGTACCCAATTCATGAGGTTGGGTCGACCCCGGAGCCGTTTGCGGTCTAACAAAATCCCGCCTCAACTGGGGATAGAACCATGGACCATTTAGCTCGGAAGCCAGTGCAAGACAGGAAGTGTGATTTACTATAATATATATATATATATATATATATATATATATATATATATATATATATATATATATATATATATATATATATATATATATATATATATAATATATATATATAAAACAACAAAAGATATTTTCTAAACTGCAGAGCTCAGACGATAAAAATGTGTAGGCAGTTGTATTTTCCCTGACTGGACAACTACTTCATGAATTCTGGATTTTTCATTGAACCAAGTTTTGTGAACAACTGTAGTTTAAAAAAAAAAAAATTCACGACACTGGTCTAGATTTGTAAATAGCTTTATTTACTGTGGATGTTTGCGGATTGTGACGTATAATGGAAAAAGAGCCTACAGTAATCTGACAGTCTTTTGTGACCTCGTAGTGTTCTATGATTTGCTAGCAAAACCAGGCATTTACAGCCTGTGTTTACTCACTTTTTTACCCACGCCTCTTTTCTTTGAACGTAAGCAAACGAAGTTTACAAACTTTCGTGACCTGCCCGTCATAACAGGTAGCGAATCAGGTTTGTTTACCTAGTTTCTCACGCGAGCTGATCTGTCAATCATAGGATACCTGACAAACCGCACGTGAAAAACCACAGACCCTTTGAAGTTCATACTCAGGGGAGTCAGAAAAACCCAAGGGCTCTTTGATCTCAGAAGCGGACATTCGTACAAGGAAAATCTTCGAGAACCCCGCTACACGTATAAGTCTTTCGATGACGATCGAAAGCACTCAACGGAAGACGGGCGTAAGCTTTATCTGGGAACTCTGTTCTGATTCTCCGTTACTCACACAATAATGCGAAAAGTAACATCATCTATAGATCAGAGAAACATAATGATATATAAACTGTGTTTTCTTAAACCTGCTATCAGTTGTCACACAGAATATTTGGATAGTCTAAGCACGTAGTTCTAGAACCATTGTGGAAAATGTGTTAATAGCATTCGTGGGGATCTTTCATTCTGATTTTCTGGTAATAGAAATTAGTGCTTACGTGTTTAAAAGAGTTACCTTTTACCAATTACAGGTGTTAAGCTTTTACCATTATAATTCACTTAGATTTTCTAGCTGTTATAACGAGTGAAATAAAATAACGCGTAGTTATTTTATACCAGATGTTCAGTTATAATGTGAATTTTCACCACCCGCTTTCTCACACAAGAGACGGTCTTAGTTGACTGATTTATATGTTAGGCGCGACTGATAGTGACAGAAATGAATTCACGTTACATTTAATTTTGTGTATTTATTATAAGTGCCTATTATATAATACCATACGATGACAAGCAGACGCCGACAATTTAATAGCTGTTAACGACAGGCGATATTAAAGTAAGTGCACGTATAGATAATTGAATAATAATTAACATTGTACGCTTACTGCCGGTGCGAGAGGGGACGGGAGAGTTGCATAACTCCATCTGACCTAATCTCAGTGCCAGCGAAAGCTGACCATATAGGCGTAAAGGAAAACACCTGTGCCGTTTAACTTTAATAAGGACTGACGGAGTGGATAAGAGATTGTCTTGTCCCCGTCTGTATGCATATATATATATATATATATATATATATATATATATATATATATATATATATATATATATACATATATACATATATACATATATACATATATACATATATACATATATATATATATATATATATATATATATATATATATATATATATATATATATATATATATATATATATATATATATATATATATATAGTAGCATTTTTCCATAAATGTTTTTTTATTCCTAGCAGACCTGATAACAAGGGCGTCAGCGGTCTTTTTTTTAACTGATTGCTTAATGTTGTCTTTTCTTGGCTTGTGCGTCACCAATTTCATTTGTGAGCAAGAATTTGCCAACGATACATGAGAAACATTTTAACTTGTAAATTTAACTGGACATACAAAACCCAGCAATATGTTTTTCAATTTTATCAGCCCACTGGGGTTGTGCAACAAAAAACAACATTATCACTGACTTCTGACAGTCGTATTCAAATGTAGCATCCAGAATTTACGCTGTTTCAGAATCGGCACTCTACCATAGAGCCAGCCGATATGAGGATCATCATTTATCAATTGTAACATTTTTTAGCAACCAGATGTTTCCCAATACTGGAAGTATTTTCCACTTTTAACTGTAACCCCAAGATCACGTTTCTACATCAACCATTGGCGGTGACATTTGTTCATCCAGGAATAACCCACACCAGATTCGGCGATCACCTCGCTAGTCTTTATTTGTTAGAGGATGGACTGGGGCCAATTTGGGAAATAAAACCGGACATTTTATATAGTAAGGAAAAATTGTAATTCCAAGGGATATCACCAAGAGTAGGTAATCGTGATTGAGTGGCCACTGTATGAAAGAGAGAGTGAATAATTTTCTTCGTTACAGGGACTTTACCAAAATTGGATTTGCTTAAACTTGTTAACTTTACTGGGTAGCCTATAGTAGGAACTTGTTTCTTTACTGTCTATTCTGTAACATAGTGCTAACGTTTGACCTTTTGGTTATTAACTTTTTGGGTTCTTTTCTCCATAGGGAGGAGCCGCGGTAACATAGTGGTTAGTGCACTGGCTTCCTAGCGCAGTTGTCTATGGTTCGATCCCCAGATGAGGTGGGATTTTTTTAGGCCACAAACGGCTCATGGGTCGACCCAGCCCCAAATGGGTACCAGAGCAACTCTGGGAAGGTTAAGGCGGCCGGCGTGGTGCTGACCACATCACCCCTAGTGTGCCGGCGGTCAAGAAAATATGGGCCTAACACCATATTCCCAATATGCCTCAATGGGCGTGTAACGGGATCCTTCTCCATAGGGAGAGGGCACATTTATTCTGTTATTTTCATATGTATGTAAATATGATTTTATTTGATCTTTCTTTAGATATTCGATGTTGTCAAGTTTAAATGATAAATAAACAACAAAAGAAACTTAACTTTGTGTGTTGGTCAGACCATACCCAACTAACCATAGTTTTTCACGTTTGTGTGTCTTGTTGTCACATAGCTGTTTGTGTGTGTAGTTAAACTTATATTTATATGTATGAGGAGGGCAAGGTTGTCTTGTACTAACTCATAGTCGTATAGATAGGCTCGAATAGAGAATCTTACTCATTCCAGAGACATATCTTCTCCTTAAACTATTCACCCGTGAAATATATTTCTCACACCTTTTTCTCACGTACTTATCACCATCCACTCTACTCAGACGGGACAAAAATAACTCACAACCTATCTGTACGACAGAATGGTGGCTCGTGTCCGAGATTTGATCTAAGTCTGAGTCTAGATAAGTGACTAACGTCTGTTATTGTATCTTAGTCTAACTCTAGATAGAGTGTATTGTGCGTCCTGTGTTGTGAGTAAAGAATATTAATAATAATTATCCCCTAGACAACGTTCTTATTTACTGGGTTCTGACCACACAAATTAGAAATTTGTTTCTTTCCACAGCATCTTATAGTTTACATACAGTTTGATTTTGATGGTGATCTTTGTTGTAGATACGATGTATAATAATTTTTGTACAAAAAGACCGCTGGTACGCGTGATTGTTTTACAGTCACAATTTTATTGGAGCAGTGGGGCCTGAGCATAGCAAAGAAAGTGCATTGGGCAGTTGCCAAGTTAATCGCCTTCCCTAGCTCCGGACTGACTCCAGGTGAGGGTGAGCGTGGTGGAATAAAAATAAAGGAAACTTTTTTTCCCCTTGATTTTAAAATTTTGTTTCCACAGTAGTAATAGTAGATTTACAGTTTTTAGCCTGATCTACCATCTCTATGGTTTAAGTCGTCTGCGTTAGGAGCCTTTTTGCTAGTTAACAGCAGCGATAGATTAGACAAATGAGTAACAGGGAGGAGGAAACAAAGTAAAAACATAAAATTTTCTTTTGGTATTCTCTTAATTGGGTAGGGAACTGTGTATCCGTTTTTTCTTTCTTTCTCGGGTAACTCGCAGTCAGTTATTTGCCATGGCTGAGCATGCAAAACTTAGAACAATGCTAAGAGAGGACGCAAAAGAAACAGGATTACAAGGAGACGAGTTGCTAGTTTTTGTGAACGACGAACAAGATAAAAATGAGGCGGAGAAGAAGGAAGCAGAAGCTAGAGAGAAAGAAAAAGAAGCAGAAGCTAGGGAGATGGAGAAAGCAAGAGAAGAACGGCAATTGAAGCAGAGGAAAATTGAAGCAGAAATGCAGGTTCGTAGAGACATGGAACGAGAGAGAAACAACATGAGGAAAGAGAGAATGACAAACTAAGTCAGCACGAATTCGCGCTTAAGACTTGAGAGGTCCACAGTCGTGGTGCAGCGTCTAGCTCCAGCAACGGATAGTTTTCGTCACCTCAGTTACCCTTAGCTGATCACTCCAGCGCCAGTCTTTCCAATTAGCTGCTATGTCTTTTGCCCTAGAATCCTTCCCAAGCCCCAATGAGAAAATTGATACTTACCTAGAAACATTTGAGAGAATGGCAACACTGTACGGTTTGGAAAGTTTGCGATGGTGCTTGAAGCTCTCACAGGCCCTCAAAGGCAATGCGTATGATGCGTATGTGAAACTGGGAAGCAGCAATCAAGACAATTACGACATGCTTAAGAAAGCTTTACTTGAGCGCTTCGAAATGAACGCTCGCAAATTTTTGCAACTTTTCCGAAACAGCAGGAAAGAGGGAACCGAGACTTACACTCAGTTCTCTTCTCGTCTGAAGGGAAATTGACTAAGTGTTTGGAGCTTTCAGAACTTCCATGCACTTTTGAAGGGTTAGAAGAGCTTATTCTAACCGAACAGATCAAAAGCACTTTGTCAAACGAAACCCTTGGATTTCTTGGTGAACAAGGAGCTGTAAAGCTTGAAGACACCTTGAGTAAGTCTGAGCGTTATGCAAACGCGCTCGCCGAGCTTCCATGCTCAAAACGCAAACCTACAGATGAGCATTCTCGCAAAAATAATCTAGAACAGTCTTCCCAATCATTTTCCTACCAAAACCCAAGAGAAACTGTACCCCAAAACCCTCTCCAAGAAAAACCGAAATTCTACAAAACCCATTATCCCACCGAAACCCGTGATCATCCCAAGGGACTCCAATGGCAACACAGCCAGAAAGGATACGACAAAGGGAAAACCCCTGCGCCAGGGATATCTGATCAGGGAAAACAAACCAGGCTGAATCAGATCGGTTGTTTACAAACAGTCTCGCAGCGGAATAGAAAGGTCAGTGATTCTCAACCTGAGGATGAGAGGCCTTCTGCGCGAGGAACTGTTATATTGAACGGGACTTCCACTGATTGTTTGTTTGATACAGGTTTGAGCTTTGATAGTATTGTCGCGAAGCATTTGGTCAAACCAGGTCAAGAAACGGAAGAAACCCTCAAATTATGTGGAGTTTTTAAAGGAGATGCACCCATAACGCTTCCAGTCGCACTAGTGGAGATACACTCGGATTTCGTCCGTGGTGTTATTAAAGCGGCTATAATGGAGGATCCGATCTACCCAGTTATACTTGGTTGCAGATACGTGTTTATAGGGAGACCGAAAGAGCCGATTGTGGCAGAAGTAACTACAAGAGGGCAAACCCAAAAGGACCGGGAGACTGCACCTAACATGTTACCCAAGGAACTGAAAGAGGCGCAACAAAAGGACCCTACCTTGGAGCCCTGCTTTAAGAAACTGCCCATGGCCAAGGACCCCAGACACAACGGAAACATTTTTTCTAAGGATGGAGTGCTGTATCGAAGAACTGGCGACCATGAACAGGGACATAATCAGCTCCTAGTACCGACGCAGTACAAAGAACAAATCTTAGAAATGGGGCACTCTCTTCCCTTTAGCGGACATATGGGACAAAACTCCAATATACAGCGAATATCTACTCACTATTGGTGGCCAGGAATGAACACTGACATCATCAGATATGTTAAATCATGCGCAAAGTGCCAACGTGTGGAACCCAAGCATTGGACACCCCCAGTTCCTATGGGAGAAATGCCAATAGTGGGGACTCCATTTGAACGGGTTGCAGTAAACATTATAGGACCCCTTGAAAGGACTAGAAGACCATGTGGGCTGAAGCTATACCGCGAACATGCACGGATTCCAAGCATGTCGCAGAAGCCCTGGTGCAGAGTTTTACACGATTGGGATTCCCTCAACAAGTTTTGACGGATAATGGATCCCAGTACCGTAGCCTGTTAATGGAGGAGATCTTTAAGGTCTTGATGGACCAGCACATCTACATCAGTCCCTACCATCCGGCCGGAAGTGGGTTAGTAGACCGTGTCAACTGAAACCTCCCCTTGATCTTACACAAGCTGGGACAGGAGAAACCTGAAGATTGGGACCTTTACATTCCTGCAGCCTTATTCGCCTACAGGGAAGTCCCCCAGGCCTCTACAGGGCTACCGCAGCTACACTTTTATTCGCCAGACCTTTTAAGGGCCCGCTGGAAGCCTTACTACGGTCACTGACAGACCAGAAGGCTGATGAGACAGTCGTCTCAGCATTACAAGTACGTATCTGAACTAAAGGAACGGTTACAACTAGGATGGGACCTAACAACAACCAATCTTAAGCGTGCACGCATGAAGCACGCTAAAAGATACAATAAAGCAGCGAAAGAGAGAGAGAATTGCAAGCAGGAGAGAAAATTTTATTGTTACTTCCTACCGGAAACAACAAACTACGCATTGGATGGCAAGGGCCGTTTACCGTCCTTAAAAAGATCTCGAGAACGAACTACAAGATCTCTATAAAAGGTAAGGAAAAAGTCTACCACTTAAATCTGTTTAAGAAATGTTTGGAAAGACCGGTGCCTTCCCCCAAACATCTCTTGGCGGTCGCTATAGCAACCGAAGATGAGGAAGATGACGATAGTTGCATGGAATATCCACTACAACAAACGGAGTCATTCAAAGATGTTAAATTCGGCGACACCCTCTCAGAAGCACAACAGACAGAAACTAAGGCGTTACTGAAACAGTATTCAGCAGTCTTAACGGACATACGTGGTCGTACACATCTCGTGGAGTTTGATATGAAGCTGACAAACGAGACGCCTGTAAGAACCAGAGTTTATCCGATCCCGTATGCGAAAGCAGACACGTTACGTGGAGAAATAGACAAACTACTTCAAGCTGGGATTATTAGCGAGTCCACATCTCTTTACAGCTCGAGCGTCGTACTGTTACAGAAACCGAATAAAGAAGTTCGGCTGTGTATCGATTACTCAACACACTAACAGAATTTCAGCCCGAACCACTCCCAAGCGCCTCAGAACTGTTTACCGAGCTAAGCAAGGCAAAAATTTTCTCCAAGATTGATCTGAGTAAAGGTTATTAACAAATATCAGTCAAGGAGGAAATTAAATCCCTGTTAGCCTTTAGCACCAGCGAAGGACATTATACTTTGAATGTTATGCCTTTCGGTTTACACAATGCATCAAGATTCTTCACCAGAATGATGAGAAAGCTTTTGGAACTTTTGCAAAGTCCAAACATTCAAAATTTAATGGACGACATACTTATTGCAACGGATAATTACTGTCGCAGATTTATTAAAGATAGGTCAGAAGATATTTAAGGTCCGGTCTGATCAGAGGTGATAGTGGTAAATAAGTGAGGTTAAAGATATAGAAATAGATTTCACGAGTAAATAGTTTAAGGGTAGAATCTGTCTCTGGATTGAGAAGATACTCTAGTCCAGCCTATCTTTACGACTGTAATTTCTTATAAGACAATCCTACTCTCCATACATGTAACATATACGTTTAACCACTCACACACACACAAATATGTGACTACAAGACACACAACCGTGAAAAAACTATGGTTATTGGGTATGGGTCTGACCGACACACAAAGTTTAGTTAGTTTGTTGTTTATTATCATTTAAACTTCACAACATCGAATATCAAAGAATCAAATACATCAAAATTATGTATAGAGAATTAACAGAAATCCTATGCCCTCCCCTCGGTGAGATGATAAGAACCCAACCAAGTTGATAACCCCAAAGGTCAAAGGTTAGCAATAGGTTACGTTATATAGACAGTAAAGTGAGCAAAACTCCCAATACGTGCTATCCCATAAAGTAAACAATTGTTAAAGCCAAAGAAGATAGTTTGGTACAAAATACATTAACAAGAAAATATTAAATCTCTCTCTCTCTCTCTCATGCGTGGCCACGTTCTCTCTTTCCTTACCTAATCTGGTGTCATTTCCAGTCATGCATAATTATCCTGGATATAGTTATCGATATTGGTAATGTCAGGTTTCAGTGGCAAACTTGGCCCAAGTCCAGCCTGAACAGTAACGTTATAAAAGTGGACGCCAAATTTGGTGAGGTAATCCTGGATCGATATTGTCACCTTGACTAGTTAATGATAGAAAAATCGAGATAAGTGTTCACCACAAGGAATGGAAAACGAATACTTCTGGTATTTGGACACAGCTAGTTGCTACAAATTGTTACTGATGTTGGTATACGATTGATTAGATAGATCCTACCGGCTAACTCTGGTGGGTGCCGATTCTGATATAGCGTGATTTGTCTGGATAAATATCCACTTGGAATAAAACGACTATCAGAAGTCGGGAGAACAGTTATTGTTATTTTACCACAATGGGCTGATAAAATACAAGAAAATATATCTGGGTATTTGGTCAGTCCCCGTTAAAATTTTACTTATTAATAATGTTCGTTCATCTCTGTGGCCCGTCCTGTTCACAACTGAAACTTGGAGACGCGTCAGCCAACAGAAGACTACTTTACTTTCACTCAGTAAAAAATCGAGATACGGCCCAAGATATGGCCAAGTAAAAAACGCTGGTCGCTGTTGAACAAGTTGCCTAAAGGATATAAGAACATTATGAAACACTTACTGCTACTAATATCTACCGTATATATATATATATATATATATATATATATATATATATATATATATATATAGATATAACACACACACGGAAAGGGACGAGACTACTCTCATCCTCTACATCATCCCTGATTAAATTAGGAAGGAGCACGTTATGTCTAGCCTATCCTGTCAGGTCAGTTATTATTTAATCTTTAACCAATATCGCGCTTATACAAATATCGCTTGTCGTTACTAGCTATTTGTGTCGCCACATGATATTACACTAGTAACTTATATAATTACACTTAATGAATAAGAAGTGAATTGTATTCCGTCAATTATCATTCGCCTAGTGTATTTATAAGTCAACTAAACCAGCTCTTTCTGGGTGATAGCGGGTGATTAAATTTACATTACAACTGAAAACATCTGGAATAAAAATAGCTATGCGTTATTTAACTCACTAGTCTTAACACCTAGAAAATCTCAGGGAATTATAATGGTAAACTTAACACATCAAATCGCGTACATGCTAATTTTATTACCACAATCAGAAATGTAACAATCTCCACGAAATGCTAATAGCACACTTTCACAATGGCTCTAGAATAACGAGCTAGATTATCCAAAAAAAATCTGAGCGACAACTGATAATGGTTAGAGGAAAACGCGGTTTATATAGGATCATCGTATTTTGATCTCAGAAGGCTGTTACTTTTCGCACGTTTCGTGCGTAGCAAAAATTCAGGAAACTATTTCCCCCAATCAGGGTTCCTCGTTCGCTTTTGTCGGCCGCTGCTAATGACGACAAAGATTAGTCTATGTAGCAGGCTCCAATCTGCGAATTTCCTTGTTTCACGAGATCAAAGAGATACCTTTCCCTAAATGTATGGACATCATAGGATTTGCTCCCCTTCATAGAGAAACTTCAAAAGCTGTTACCTCCCACGTGTTCTGCATGTGCTATCTGTCAGTTATCATAATATTGACAAATCAGCTCGCGTGAGAAACTCGGGTAAGCAAACGTGATTCGCTCCCCTGAATAGATGACAGTTTGCGGAGTTTGTAAACAAGCTTGCAAGCTCGTTTGGTAAGGTCAAGTAGACAATAAGAGGCGTGGATTAAGATGTGAGTCAGACAGTCAGAAATTGCGTGGTTTTGCTTTAGCAAATGGTAGGCATTAAATGGGAAAGCAAAGGCTGTCAGATACGGTATCACTATTTACATTTCCACGTCACAATTACGAAGAAAATATTGCTACGGTCGCTATGCTCCTCAGCAGACTAAAAGAAGATGGGTTGATCGCCCGACGTAGCAAATGTTTAATCAGCTTTGAAAAGCTTGACTTCCTAGGGCATACCATTTCTCAAGGTTGTATGTAGCCCGTTGCCAAAAACATCGAGAAAATACGTTCAGCAACGAGACCAAAAACAAAGAGACACACGTTCGTTCCTTTCACTTTGCGCGTATTACCAAAAGTTTATCAAAAATTTCAATGGCCTTACAGCGCCACTCACTGACCTCACGCGGAAGGGAAAACCCGATAAGGTTGTTTGGACCGCAGAGTGCGAAAACGCTTAAGCCACTCTGACGGAACAGCTGTCCAAATATCCCATTGTAAGGTTACCCGACCTTAAGAAACCTTTCGTCTTCCGCGTGGACGCCAGCGTAAAGGGATTTGGATCGACACTGCTTCAGGCAGATGACCAACATCCTAACCTGTTGTTTCCAGTTGCTTACGGCAGCTGCAAACTGAATACAGCAGAAAGGAACTATTCGACCGTGGAAAGAGAATGTTTGTCACTCGTGAACGGAATCGGGAGACACCATGAATATTTATATGGAGTTTCACTCACAGTACAAACTGACCATGCTCCATTGGCATTCCTAGGAGCTAATAAGGATTTTAACGCAAAAATTATGCGTTGGGCTTTATTGTTAAGCGTGTACTCGTTAAAGTACAATACATACCAGGGAAAGAGAATGTAGGAGCAGATTTTATGAGTCGAGCATTGAGGAGAATGATGCAATTGAGGATAACTGTAGCTCTATTTCCATAAATGAGATATGAATGGGTTTCACATCTTCAAGCCCGGACGTACTGTGACGTATAATGGAAAAAGAGCCTACAGTAATCTGATAGTCTTTTGTGACCTCGTAGCGTTCTATGATTTGCTAGCGAAACCAGGCATTTACAGCCTGTGTTTACTCACTTTTTCACCCACGCCTCTTTTCTTTGAACATAAGCAAACGAAGTTTACAAACTTTCGTGACCTGCCCGTCATAACAGGTAGCGAATCAGGTTTGTTTGCCTAGTTTCTCATGCGAGCTGATCTGTCGATCATAGGATACCTGACAGACCGCACGTGAAAAACCACAGACCCTTTGAAGTTCGTACTCAGGGGAGTCAGAAAAACCCCTGGATTCTTTGATCTCAGAAGCGGACATTCGTACAGAGAAAATCTTCGAGAACCCCGTAACCCGTATAAGTCTTTTGATGACGATCGAAAGCGCTTAACAGAAGACGGGCGTAAGCTTTATCTGGAAACTCTGTTCTGATTCTCCGTTACTCACACAATAATGCGAAAAGTAACATCATCTATAAATCAGAGAAACATAATGATATATAAACTGTGTTTTCTTAATCCTGCTATCAGTTGTCACTCAGAATTTTTGGATAGTCTAAGCAAGTAGTTCTAGAACCATTGTGGAAAATGTGTTAATAGCATTTGTGGGGATCTTTCATTCTGATTTTCTGGTAATAGAAATTAGTGCTTACATGTTTAAAAGAGTTACCTTTTACCAATTAAAAGTGTTAAGCTTTTACCATTATAATTCACTTAGATTTTCTAGCTGTTAGAACTAGTGAAATAAAATAATACGTAGCTATTTTATACCATATGTTCGGTTATGACGATAATTTTCACCACCTGCTTTCTCACACAAGAGACAGTCTTAGTTGACTGATTTATATGCTAGGCGCGACTGATAGTGACAGAAAAGAATTCACGTTATATTTCATTTTGTGTATTTATTAGAAATGAGGTATCTGAGGAAGGTGGTTGAAGTAACAAGAAGAGACATGGTACGCAACCAGACGATACGTCAAGGCCTTAAATCCTACCCCCTGCAGACCCAAGTAGAACAGTCCCAATTAAGATGGTTTGGCCATGTCTGCAGAATGGGAGAAGATCGGAAACCACTACAAGCATGGGAAACAAAGAGCCAAGGATCCAGACCCCGAGGACGACCCAGAGTCCGCCGTGAGGACAACATTAGACAATCTTTGAAGGACCGAGGACTAGAATGGAACCAGGCCAGGAGGAAGACAGCCGATAGGATAGTCTGGCGCTCTCTCTTCCAAACCTCTACACCTCACGGTAGAAGGGGAACGACTAAGTAAGTAAGTATTTATTATAAGTGCCTATTATTTAATGCCATACGATGACAAACAGACACCGACAATTTAATAGCTATTAACGACAGGTGATATTTATGTAAGTGCGCATATGGATAATTGAATAATTAACATTGTACGCTTACTGCCGGTGCGAGAGGGGGCGGGAGAGTTGCATAACTCCATCTGACCTAATCTCAGCGCTAGCAAAAGCTGACCGTATAGGCGTAAAGGAAAACACCTGTGCCGTTTAACTTTAATCAGGACTGACAGAGTAGATAAGAGATTGTCTTGTCCCCGTCTGTGCATATATATATATATATATATATATATATATATATATATATATATATATATATATATATATATATATATATATATATATATATAGAATAGTAGCATTTTTCCATAAATGTTTTTTTATTCCTAGCAGACCTGATCACAAGGGCATCCAGCGGTCTTTTTTTTTACTGATATGTTAATGTTGTCTTTTCTTGACTTGTGCGTCACCAATTTCATTTGTGAGCAAGGACTTACAAAACCCAGCAATATTTTTTTCAATTTTATCAACCCACTGGGGTTGTGCAAAAAAAAAACATTATCACTGACTTCTGACAGTCGTATTCAAGTGCAGCATCCAGAATTTACGCTGTTTCAGAATCGGCACTCTACCATAGAGCCAGCCGATAGGAGGATCATCATTTATCAATTGTAACATTTTTTAGCAACCAGATGTTTCCCAATACTGGAAGTATTTTCCTCTTTTAACTGTAACCCCAAGATCACGTTTCTACATCAACTATTGGCGGTGACATTTGTTCATCCAGGAATAACCCACACCAGATTCGGCGATCACCTCGCTAGTCTTTATTTGTTAGAGGATGGACTGCGGCCAATTTGGGAAATAAAACCTGACATTTTATATAGTCAGGAAAAATTGTAATTCCAAGGGATATCACCAAGAGTAGGTAAGCGTGATTGAGTGTATGAAAGAGAGAGTGAATAATTGTCTTCGTTACAGGGACTTTACCAAAATTGGATTTGCTTAAACTTGTTAACTTTACTGGGTAACCTATAGTAGGAACATGTTTCTTTACCGTTGCTGCTGTCGTTTTTGACGGTTTCATAAGATGTAAATCTGTTTAATACTTTTGATGATCTAAGGTAGAGAAATGTATGTTAACTCCCTGGGACAGGTTGATTTGGGGTTATCTTCCCTTTGTCTATTCTTAGTTATTGACCTGTCTTAAGTTGGGGGGTTAGCTGTTCTCAGATCTGTTCTGTCTATGCATGCGCAAAGTTTTTTGAGCGCGAAACGGAGACTTCCGTCAGTGAGGAGTGATGAGCTGGGTTCTGACCGGACAAGATGTCCATTGTTCTTCTCTGCATTGTCTGGGGGAAAGATAGTCTTCAGTGTAACTGTGATATCAATGGTTCTCCCCAGAGTTATTCTGTTCGTTGAGAATGACGACAGTTGTGATTTGTTTATTTCTCGGATTCTGTCCAAGGTAAAAGTAACTTTATTATTATGCTTAGATTGCAGAACATTTAGTATCAACCTGTGAGTGGAGCTCACAGTTCTTGAGATCCAGAGTCCATTACGTATGCTTGATATAGCCAACTAAGACTATATGTCTAGCTACTTTACAGAAACCCAGTAAAGAGATATTATTAGGAAACCCGCATGATGGTGGTATATTGCGGCATGGATAATAATGCCTGCCTTTGAGGAATACACAGTTGTTCACCAATTATTAGAGAGGCCCGACATTACGGCCGATAGCTTTGAGCAGAAGAAGAAGTGTCTGGCGTGTGAAGCCAGTTGAAGTCTTGACTTACATTAGCAAGTTCATAGACTTTGATATTAAGCAACTATATTTGTTAAAGGTCTACCTGACGCGCTTAGTCAGGGGCCCTGAGCTGCAGTATGAAAGTTGACGTAGATTGTCAAGCCAGCTTTATTAGCATGTTACACATGAGCTATGCAAGATTGATGATGCTCGATGTTTATATTCGTTACCACACATGAAATGTCCATGATCCTCGTTCAAGTGACTGTGTCGTCTATCAGCGTATGTCCTGTAATAAGCGTTTGAAGAAAAGTCATTGGTGCTAACTACATTTATGACTTTTACTTGTGGTGGAGTGAGTTTGTGTGTACCCGAATAAGAGCCTAAACGACTTCGTGTTCTCCATCTGCTGCTTCTACACACACACCATTACTCACTACGACATCTTACTACGAGTTCTACACCTCTGAGAAACATGTATGCTGTTCGAGTGTGAGTGTCTGCATTATACCCTGGCAGTACCTCACGCAACACTGAACTGTACAGGTGATAACGACACGCCCACTTTATGACACTGCAACACGATACACAATACCAGATTTCAAACGAGCGATACAGACTTTTACATCTGGTGGACCAGATTCGTGGGGCTGTCAACTAAACTGTTTTTTTCATGCCTACATCTGGTTTATAACGTCTAATAGAACAGATTCGTGGGTGTTTCTACATAACATCGTGGAGTGTCAACTACGCAGCGAACAGTATTAAGCAGGTCAACGCCTTTTACTGCTTCATGGACCACAGCTGCTTGTGATGTCGATTTACGCTGGGCTACAAAAGTGAACACCCCTTTCAACACTGTGACAGTCATCTATGTGCATATGAATTTACGTTCAAGTCACATCATTTACGTCCAAGCTCTGATAGTAAACCAATAACAGTTCCAGCTGTTGTTTACATACTACATTCTACAAACATATCGACGTTGGATCTTCCGGTTTCAACTAGTGTCGAGAATGGTTTTGTAGCTACACTTTGGAGACCACTACCTGTTGTCAAGTTACGGTGACCTTCAACGGTGGATCGGCTTCCATTGTTGTTTACAGTTGTACTGCATTGCATTGCATCTTTGCAGGTGTTTGAGGATTGTGCTTAAGATAAGTGGCCCGTTTATGAGTTAAACTGTGCCTTTATTTGTGTTCAACTGAGCCTTCCTCTATACACATTCTTTATATTGTGTATTTACATATTACATGAATCTTTGTTTACATGTTTTTTGTTTACATGTTGTATTAGTGTGCATATTTTGCGGGTTGGTTGGGTCTGGTGACTCCTTTAGAATATACCACGTGACAGAGGTTCTATTGAGAGTGTTTTCTGTAGGAACTATGCAAATTTTCCACGGGGAAATTTGTTAGCGACAATTGTTGCTATTTTTGTTTAGCTGTAACGTAGTGTGCTTTTCATCGTTGTTGTTGTTGTCATATTTTTTCTTCTTTAGTTTTGATTTCATTTGTTTGTATTTGTCCGCCTCTCCTTCCTTTCATTTATTTCTATACATCTTTTTGTTTATAACAGTGTTGTCATTTGTTTTATTTTTCGCAGTTATCATTGCAAATCTTTGCAACATTAGATTTAGTTAAGCTTTATTTTGATTTGACTTCTGCGAACGTTTTCGTTTGTTTTATATTCTTGTCTTTGTATTGTTATCGTATACATGTCCATCATACACAGTCTATATATATACTTGGTCGTGAACTATTATTAATAATATGATGCACTTTTCACACAGAGGTTATTTATGATGGTATTATTATAGAGAAACAAGGTGATTATACAGGTTTTTTTTATTAAAAGACTTGTCTCCCACGGAGATTGGGATAGAATAGAGTGAAGTGAGTATACAAGTCTAGTATTACAGACTTGTCTCCCATTGAGGTTGGGATAAGGTAATTTGTTTAATTTTTCAGGTCTGATCTCACATTATTAGACAGAATGTCTACATTAGACTACTTTATTGGACAATGGAAATCCCTTGGTAAAACTGGTGAGAAGTTGGAGGAATTCGCAACGACTGAATATGCCAAGGCATTGAAGTCAGAAGAAAAGAGACTGAAAATAGAAAACGAGGCTGAACAAAAGAAGATTGAAGCTGAGAAAGTAAGATTGCAAATGCAGGCAGATGAAAGGAAATTCCAGATGGAAGAGAAAAAACTTCAAGCTGCTGCTGAAGAGAGAAAACTTCAAGCTGAAGCTGAAAATAAAAGATTAGACAGAGAAGCTGCTGCTGAAGAGAGGAAACTTCAAGCTGCTGCTGAAGAGAGGAAACTTCAAGCTGCTGAAGAGAGGAAACTTCAAGCTGCTGCTGAAGAGAGGAAACTTCAAGCTGCTGCTGAGGAAAGGAAAGCACAAATGGAACATGAGGAAAAACTATTAGCTTTGGAGTTGGAGAAATTAAAGGTGATGAATATGAGTGCTCCTCAAGCAACTTCGGGTAAGATAAAGGAGAATACTTACAAAGTCAAATTACCTCCTTTCAACCCTTTAAAGGATGACATAACCTTCTACCTTGATAGGTTTCAATTAACATGCGTAACGCATAAGGTAGATAAGGAACAATATGTCGGACAACTGATGGAATTACTTTCAGGTGAACCATTAAGTACTGTAATGGCAGTAGAGGAAGCTGACAGAACTAATTATGATGTTGTCAGGGCAACATTACTTAAAAGATATCAATTAAAAGAAGAAGATTATCGTCTTCGTTTTAAGACAATGCTACCAGAGACTGGAGTAGAGTTCTCTGACTTTATTACGAAGATACGCCTTACATTCACACGTTGGATTGAGCTGTCTAAGACAGAAAAAACATATGAAGCCCTTATGGACTTATTACTTCGAGATAAAGTTATGTCATCCGTCAATGAGTCTTTCCTTGCTTTTATTCATGAGCGTAAACCTAAGGACATAAAAGACATGGAAGAATACTGTTGCCAGTACGTCACTGCACATCCCCATGCTACGGTTAGCAACGCTAGGGTGAAAGAAGAGTTGCCGGTTGCTTCTGCAGCACCATATGGCCCTAACTTTATGAATAAATTCCAAGGTGCTCAACACAACTTCAATAAAAAGAGCAATCGTAATTATGATCAGAATCAGGGTAACCCATCACATAATGGGTCTTCTTCAAAGAACTAGAGGCGATCTGATAGTCCTCCTTATTTCGGATCCAATAATTATGGAAACTTGCGGAGAGGTAGTCACTATAGACACTATCAAGGCTATCCTTCGCGGGGACATCAAAACCAAACAGGAAGACACTATAGTCAATGGGGAAATGACAATAGTGATTGTGGAAACTGGGATTCGAACCAGAACGGTGGTCACGGTAGATCAAACTATGACAATTTCAGAGGGAATAATAATCGTGGTAGATCTCAATACAAGAAAAAGAGATCACATCACCAGGCTAACTCTGCACAACAAGAGTCTCATGGTGCCAGTAATCAAGTGAATGATAATAAAAATTCTAATGCTGTCACTTGTGCTGCTTTTGATTTTGGGAGAGCATTTCAATGCCCCCAATGCACAACATTATTTGAACCGACCACTGTGACTACTTTAAGTTGTGGTCACCCTCTTCCCACTCTCCCTGCTGCAATTGCGCATGACGGGAGAGGATCACTTATCTTGCATAAAGGTCTTGTGGATAGTAATCCAGTCTCAGTGCTTTTTTATTCTGGGTGCACTACTATTGGGATTAGGCAATCCCTTATAGATCCTCGCTGTGCCACGGGAAAAGTAGTTAAATGTGTAACATTTGGTGGCACAGTACAAAATTACTCGACTGCTATTATTCACATTGCTACTCCCTTCTTTACGGGAGATGTCCACGTGTGTCTTCTACCTAATTCTATTGCGGATCTTATCATCGGTCGTATTCACGGGGTTAAGGAATGCACCCCGCAGCAAATTGCTGCCTGGGAAGAATGGAATATCCAAACAGCCAATGCAGTTGTAACAAGAGCACAAGCTCTTATTCCTCAAACTTCATCTACTGAAGTTAATGAATTAGATAGCCAAGAGGATCACTTGGAGATTTCGCATGACTCGTTTGTGAAACTACAAGAAAAAGACCCGTCTTTAAAGAAATTCTTTCTTCTCGCTAAAAACGGTGATCCGAATCAGAATACAAATCGCAAATCATATATCACTATGAAGAATGGTATACTAGTGCGTGTGGTACAGCACTCCGACACGTCTATGCATTCTCAAATTCTCGTGCCCAAAAGTCATCATCATCAGTTGCCATCTCCACAACGAAGGTTGGCTGTAATGGATCTCCAACGTCTTCTGTCTCTTGTCTTGGTGGTGCACTCTGATAGACTCTTTCCTGTCCATCTCTTGATGTTATCTTCCCACTTATAGCGCTGTCTTCCCCTTGCACGTTTGCCTTCAACTCTCCCTTCTGTTATGGTCTTCTGAAAGGTGTTATGCCTTTTTATGTGGCCAAAGTATTTTAGCTGCCGAACTTTGACCTCCCTCATTAGTTCTCTTTTCATACCTAGATTTTCTAGGACCTCCTTATTTGTTTTCATCTCTTTCCATGAGATACGCCCCATTCTTCTATATATCCACATTTCAAGAGCCTCAATCCTTTCTTCCAAATGCTTATTCATCGTCCATGTTTCTGCACCATACAGAAATGCAGAATATATATAACACTTTATGATTCTCAGTTTTAATTTGTGAGATAACTGTTTGGATGTCAGTATATGTTTCATGTTGTTGAATGTAGCTTTGGCCATTCCTATTCTCTTCTTGATTTCTGTTTCACATCTGCCATCTTCTGTTATGAGAGCCCTAATTCTTCAACATGCACACGATTCTCAGTGTGCTGGACAGATGGGTTTTTCCCGAACTAAGTCGAGAGTTCTGGGGTCTTTCTTTTGGACATTTGTCAATAAAGACATACGAATTTATTGCCGGTCTTGCAAAATATGTCAAGAGGTCAAATCTAGAGGTTCACGGCATGCTGCGCCTATTCAGGCGGCAGACATTCCTATTCGGCCGTTTCAGAAAATGGCCATTGGCCATATATATCATTGGCCCTTTTAAGACTAAATCGGCCAGAGGAAATCAATTTATCTTAACGTGTGTTGACATGTGCACACGTTGGCCAGAGGCTATACCTCTTAAGAGCATTTCCACTGCTGATATCGCAGATGCTCTTTGGCTTATATTTTCTCGGTTAGGTTTTCCCGGGGAAATAGTGTCAGACCATGGCACACAATTGATATCAGACACAATGTCACAGGTAATGTCTACTCTGCACATTAAAAGATCTTTGAGTAGTATTTATCACCCAATGTGTAATGGGTTAGTTGAGCGTCTTAATAGAACACTCAAGAACTTACTTGGGAAGATAACTGAGGATTATCCTCAGGATTGGGACAGGATTCTACCCGCGGCTCTCTTTGCCTATAGAGAGGTCCCCAACGAACATACAGGATTTTCTATTTTTGAACTTGTCTTTGGTGCGCGACCGCGCGGCCCTATGTCTTTACTGCATGATCTGATAACTGCTGACAATATCGACAATGACACACAATCTTCATATGAGTATGTCATGGCACTTAGGCAAAAGATTATTGAAGCATGCAAGCTAGCAACTTCCTCATCCGAATTTGCTAAAGAAAAGGCAAGGCGATTTGCTAATAAGAAGAGACGACACGTCAACTTTGTCCTGGAGACAAAGCGTTTGTTTTACTTCCTTCTAGGGAGAATAGACTTCTTATTACATGGAAAGGTCCATATACGATAGTCTCGAAAAGTTCCGATGTCGACTATGTTGTCGATATTGATGGAATGCATAAAACCTTCCATATAAATATGCTTACGGAATATCATGAACGACCAGATTATTTGCAGCCTATTTTCCAGGCGACGGACGATGCTCCAGTCCAGCATAGTCATATCTCATCCCTGTCAGTTATACAGGATGAGGAAACTACTTTTTCGGATGTTAATCTACCTCTTCCTGTGATTCCACTTACTTCTACGGAATCATGGAGAAACGTTACTGTTTCTTCTAATTTGTCTTTTGATGAACAGCGACAGGTATCTTCTACGCTACAAGCATTTCAGGATGTCCTTACCGACATTCCTGGACACACAGATGTCATTGAGCATGACATTATACTAACTGATCATAATCCGATCAGAGTAAGACCTTATCCTATTCCTATTCATTTTCAAGCACAAGTCGAGAAAGAATTGGATGAAATGATACAATTGAAAATAATTGAACCATCCACCTCAGCATACTCTTCGTCCATGGTTATTGTGTGAAAGAAAGACAATAAATAACATACGCCTTTGCGTAGATTATCGCAAATTGAACCAAGTTACGAAGTTCGATGCTGAACCTATGCCTTTATTAGAAGATCTACTTACTAGACTTTCTAACTCTCGATTCTTTACTAAACTTTACTTGTCAAAAGGATATTGGCAAGTTCCGTTAACTGAACACGCCAAACCTCTCACTGCTTTCTCACCACCTAGGGGTTTGTTTCAGTGGAATTTTATGCCTTTCGGGCTTATGAACGCCCCAGCTACTTTCGTACGCATGAATTCTCTCAAATCGTTCAGATGTCATTGCATACTTAGACAACATCTGTCTTTTCAATAATACTTGGTGTTGATATTTACTGTTGTGTGTGTAGTAAATATTGTAAGATATAATGAGACGTGGCTGGCTGTCATACATTCTCACTTTATGAAGCTTAATCACGGAGACCGAACACACACTGGATACATACGATATATTTAATTCGCCATCTTAGAAGTAGGAGGAAGCAGAAGAGTTAGCCTTAGGGCAAGTAACTCTAGTGGGAAACAAACTAAACATCGAAACAGATATATACAATATCAACACTTGGGAAGATCACTATTTGGGTTTAAATGAATTGCTGTCTACTCTACGCGAGCATAATTTGACTGCAAAACCCTCTAAGGCCTATGTTGGGTTTAGTGAAATTTCTTTCCTGGGTCATCGAGTTGGTCATGGTCTATTGAAGACAGAGGACCAAAACGTTATTAAATATCTCTGTACCTAAAACAAAAAAACAAGTACGTAGTCTCTTGGGATTAATACAATTCTACGGAAGATTCATTAAGAATCTATCCTCTATCATGGCACCACTCTCAACCCTATTAAAGAAAGGGTCTCCTAACATGGTGCGCTGGTCCCAAGAATGTCAAGCTTCATTGGATCAGATTATGAATTTGTTCTCATCCCCACCTATCTTAAGGCTACCTATTGCTGATAAGACTTTTGTTCTTCGTAGTAATGCCTCATCCACAGGGATCGGAGCGGCACTAATGCAAGAGTACTCAGGAACTCTGCATCCTGTAATGTATATTTCTAGGAAACTGAATGCGGCAGAAAGGAATTACTCGGTTTTAGACCGTGAATTATTGGCTATGGTTTGGTCAATCCTTAAGTTACAAAGATTCCTTCTTGGTGCGCATTTCATTGTGGAAACAGACCAAAAAGCTCTTACAGCTATTCAGTGTAAGAATTTGAAGAGCTCGAGATCTACTCGATATGCTATTGCTCTTCAACCTTTTCATTTCACGGTACGAGCTATCCGTGGTTTGGATAATGTGATGGCAGACATACTATCTAGATGCCCACATGAGTCCACTTAAGTCTTGTGTCCTAGATTTTCATGATACACTTCTAGACTTAAGTCTCTTCAATATAACAATATATATTAACATATTTGCTGTCACCTTAAAGTGATAAATTAAATGTTTTCTTTCTCTGTTACCATCTTTGGTGTAATGGAGAAGGTTGAGCTGACATAAAATAAAGGTCGAAAAAAATTAATGCGGCCACATATAACATTTAGACATGTAATAGTAATTATAGTACATTATAACATGTTTCTAATTATGTCATTTATATTGTTCTCAGTGCAAACTAGTACCAGGTACGGAGTGCTTTTGGGAATCATGATGATGCCATATGTCTCCCTTACGTACTATGTGGATGCTGCTTACATTGATCTTCGAGTTACATCATTGTTTTGTACTGTGGACGCCATCTTCTATTAGTTAGAGTGTACACATGTATTGTCATATGTATGTATAATGATTTTACAAATTTTGTTATGGCCATCCATTGGATGATAGTCATTATATAACATGAGAATTCGATAGATTTATACGTTAATATGACTGCTACATATATGTTGTCATTCGCATTGCCATAACATTGCATTCTTTAATATGTATGTGATTTTTGTTAGCATCGCCAGCAACAGAGATTTCTTTGATAGTACCTCCCGGTTATGTTTTACTCGGAGAAAATATTTTCTCTTATCTTGTGAGGTGAGTTTTTGTTCTCACTGGACGCGCTATTGTGCGTCGATTGGGTCTGACATTATGTCGTTATATTTATATTGATCCTTTCATCGGCGCATCATTCATGCGTTATGAGCTTGTTGCATCTTGCTCAGTGATGTTTTTTTTTTAAATGTTTCATTTTTTTTTATCCGGAGGGTGTGGTAGTCTGTTGCTGTCGTTTTTGACGGTTTCATAAGATGTAAATCTATTTAATACTTTTGATGATCTAAGGTAGAGAACTGTATGTTAACTCCCTGGGACAGGTTGATTTGGGGTTATCTTCCCTTTGTCTATTCTTAGTTGTTGACCTGTCTTAAGTCGGGGGGTTAGCTGTTCTCAGATCTGTTCTGTCTATGCATGCGCAAAGTTTTTTGAGCGCGAAACGGAGACTTCCGTCAGTGAGGAGTGATGAGCTGGGTTCTGACCGGACAAGATGTCCGTTGTTCTTCTCTGCATTGTCTGGGGGAAAGATAGTCTTCAGTGTAACTGTGATATCAATGGTTCTCCCCAGAGTTATTCTGTTCGTTGAGAATGACGACAGTTGGGATTTGTGTATTTCTCGGATTCTGTCCAAGGTAAAAGTAACTTTATTATTATGCTTAGATTGCAGAACATTTAGTATCAACCTGTGAGTGGAGCTCACAGTTCTTGAGATCCAGAGTCCATTACGTATGCTTGATATAGCCAACTAAGACTATTTGTCTAGCTACTTTACAGAAGCCCAGTAAAGAGATATTATTAGGAAACCCGCATGATGGTGGTATATTGCGGCATGGATAATAATGCCTGCCTTTGAGGAATACACAGTTGTTCACCAATTATTAGAGAGGCCCGACATTACGGCCGATAGCTTTGAGCAGAAGAAGAAGTGTCTGGCGTGTGAAGCCAGTTGAAGTCTTGACGTACATTAGCAAGTTCATAGACTTTGATATTAAGCAACTATATTTGTTAAAGGTCTACCTGACGCGCTTAGTCAGGGGCCCTGAGCTGCAGTACCGGGTATGAAAGTTGACGTAGATTGTCAAGCCAGCTTTACTAGCATGTTACACATGAGCTATGCAAGATTGATGATGCTCGATGTTTATATTCGTTACCACACATGAAATGTCCATGATCCTCGTTCAAGTGACTGTGTCGTCTATCAGCGTATGTCCTGTAATAAGCGTTTGAAGAAAAGTCATTGGTGCTAACTACATTTATGACTTTTACTTGTGGTGGAGTGAGTTTGTGTGTACCCGAATAAGAGCCTAAACGACTTCGTGTTCTCCATCTGCTGCTTCTACACACACACCATTACTCACTACGAAATCTTACTACGAGTTCTACACCTCTGAGAAACATGTATGCTGTTCGAGTGTGAGTGTCTGCATTATACCCTGGCAGTACCTCACGCTGGTGACCTAGATACACGCAACACTGAACTGTACAGGTGATAACGACACGCCATTTCTATGACACTGCAACACGATACACAATACCAGATTTCACACGAGCGATACAGACTTTTACAACCGTCTATTCTGTAACATAGTGCTAACCTTTGACCTTTGGGTTATTAACTTTTTGGGTTCTTTTCTCCATAGGGGGAGGGCACATTTATTGTTATTTTCATATGTATGTAAATATGATTTTATTTGATCGTTCTTTAGATATTCGATGTTGTCAAGTTTAAATGATAATAAACAACAAAAGAAACTTAACTTTGTGTGTTGGTCAGACCCATTGCCAACTAACCGTAGTTTTTCACGTTTGTGTCTTGTTGTCACATAGCTGTGTGTGTGTAGTTAAACTTATATTTATATGTATGAGGAGGGCAAGGTTGTCTTATACTAACTTATAGTCGTATAGATAGGCTGGAATAGAGAAACTTACTCATTCCAGAGACATATCTTCTCCTTAAGCTATCACCCGTGAAATCTATTTTTCACACCTTTTTCTCACGTACTTATCACCATCACTCTACTCAGACGGGACAAAAATAACTCACAACCTATCTGTATGACATGGATCACATTCTGTTTTTTTTTTTTTTTTTTTTGACAGCACTGTTTAGCTTCACTTGAAAGAAATGTCTTTGGCAGTAAGACAAGAATTTGTGAACTTATTTTCTTTTATTTCCCTAGTTAGCTTCATCAGTACCTTTAACAGCATTTCTTTCTGATTGGTAAGCCTGTACTGATGGATTTCTAAATGTAGTTACTTAAGATCTAGGAAAACGTGTATTAACTACTTACTGTTGAATGTAGCTACTGATAATCTGGAAAACGTTTATTAATTGCTTACTGTTGAAGTTAAGCCTGTTTTAATATGAAATTACTTGTAAAATTGTGTTATCCTGATGAAATAAGGATTTCCTTAGTTCGTTTGTTTAGGGCTGAAAAACATGACAATCAATTCATAGTGCAGATGGAAGAAACTTTTTTTAAGGCTTACAGACTTGACCCTTAAGCCTGAATGTTAATAAGATGTTTATTGCATTGCTTTTTGATACTGGAATGTTTGCACATAAAAAAAGCATCTGACTGCATATAATACCAATTAAACTCTCAAGTGTTATGGCTGTCCTCATATGTTTGATACTATTTGTACGCTAACTACAGCTAAACAAATACACACAGCATCTTCCAATTCCAATACTAACCTGCACGTAACACAAATAACAAATGATGTGAAAATAATTCCTCCTCATGAAAAAAGATGAGGAGGAATGCCTGTACCGTGTACCATGTGGTGAAGGGTGGGTTTATTTATTTAAAAAAGAAAAGGTAATTTATTCTTGTTATTTATTTTTTTCACGTCTCTTACTTCGTTCTCACTTTCTTTTCTTTCCCTGACGAAGACCTTTCTGTCTTTGGTTTTAATAAGAAGAATAACCTCTTCACCCCCCTGATAAGGTCTAATTTTCGGTCACCACATTGATAAAGCTTGTTTCTTGCACCAGATTGACATGAACTGTTTTATTTTTGTGATATTGCTCGTCCAGTCACAATGTTCTGTAAATGGGTCAGGTTACCGACTGTTGGGGCCCTGACAAGGTGTACTGTTAAGTGCGTATATTCTGATGCAATGGGTGAGTGTAAACATCAATAATGATAACGCGAATGGATGACAGTTCGACAGGTTCACAGGACACTCACTCCAATCACAGGTGGAAGTCAAGGATGGCTGGACTACTGTGGTCGTTTCATACTGTTTAATAGGACGCAGACACTTAGACAGTACGTGTATAGTTACAGGAACACAGGTCGACATAAATAGCATATTGTTGATCAATGGTCTACCATCTTAAGTTAGTATTCATGTTGAATAACATCATAATGGAACATCTGTAGACAAGCATTTAGATTTCCACTGTTTATCATTATAATCATCAGGCCTTACTGACCGAGCGTGTCAGTTAATAAATACTGTTCAAGCCTGACTCCTAGACAGAACCTCTTTTCTAGCGAAGATTCCTTTAGGTAAAGTTCAGCAAATCTATCTGAAGATAATGTTAACCCACCAGTATTGGGTTTTCTTTATAACTGTGATCTCTTAATCATCACCTGATAATAAGGGGGCATCCCTGTTCTCTGATTGATGATCGACAAAAAGTTAGAATCCAAAATGGCTTCTGGTTCCCTTTTGAGCATCGCTCACTATACAGATGTATAGCAAATCTTCAATAGAAGCTTTGTTCATAAACACAAATGTTTCTACAAGAATCAGCATATTCTTTCATCTTAAATGCTGCATACAATCATCTACAGTGCTGCTAGGTAACATATCATCCCGACATATGGATATGGATAATCCTAATGTAGACATCTGCCCAGTTAAGCCTAGGACGACAAAAGTTCAGTAAAATGTTCTTTTACCTGGGCATGGGAAAAACACTAGCAAACACAAACGCTCTCCTGGCGTCACTGAATCAACACTGGGGAACTCATAGACTTCACAATCCTAGAAGAAACTATCTTCGTTCCCATAATAAATCATAGAGATCACAGACTTTGGACAGGTCTAAAACCATGACATCCCGCCAGGCTCCTTCATCACCGAAGCACTGCCTAACGTATCTTCATGCGCCGAAAGTGCCTGACCCCAAAGTACAGTACAAGGAAAATAGTCCGACATAGACATACAAAGATAACACGATATAAGACCGAATCGTCTCAAACAGACAAGGAGTAAACATAGATTCGGATCATAAACATCCCTGCATAAACCTAAACAAGAATAATCTGTTTCTGGCTATACCAGACACAAAATATGACATAAGTCCAGATTCATACGCCAAGTTCGATATTCAGGAAAGATACAAGAACAGATAACTCATAGAATGAATACACATCGACTAATCTGAGTTCTGTCCCTTAGATTAAGAATCGTGAATTCAAAGATAAATATATTTTTATCAGACAAATAAATACATTTTACATTTGTATGCGTACCAACAGTAATATGGCAACAGACTACCACACCCCCCGGGGAAAAAAATGAAAATCATTTTTTTTTTCATCTGAGAGCAACATACAATAGGCTCACAACGCACAAATACTGCGCAGATGAGAAATATCTGGAATTTATAAAGCCAAATTAAGGCAAAGTCGAAATATAGATCGACTGGTGAGAATATATCTCAACATCTCAGAGAAAGTATTTCTCTAAGTGTAAATATTTCCAGGGAGGTGTCACCAACGCATACTACTATACTTGCAATGACACAATGCATATAACAATTTCATATTTAAGCACTATAAGTACATGACTGACAAAAAAAGAAAAATCATCAACGAGTATCGGTGAATATATATATCAATGAACGTAGTGATAGTAGTGATACAATCACTATATTACAAATTATAATGTGTATTTATCTTGATATAGAAAAGAAAAACTGTTGTAGAGTTGGATGTGTTAAGAAGTCCAAGACCCAACAGTTAGGTGGAATCATATGGGCATCTAGACAAAATGTCTGCCATCACATTATCTGATCCACGGATAGCTCGTACTGAGAAATTAAAAGGTTGAAGAGCAATTGCATATCGAGTAGACCTCGAGCTCTTCAAATTTTTACTCTGTACAGCCGTAAGAGCTTTCTGATCGGTTTCTACTATGAAATGTGCGCCTAGAAGGAATCTTTGTAGTTTGAGAATTGACCAAACCATAGCCAATAGTTCACGGTCTAAAACCGAATAATTCCTTTCTGCAGCATTAAGTTTTCTGGAGATATACGGTTGCGCACATATTTTTGACGCACAGATTACAAAAATACGATATGACTAATTGATATGGAAAAAGAGATTACTTTGGTTATAGTCAAAGTTATATCATCCATGATTTGATTTATACTTTTGATTATGTGGATGATCTCCCCTTGAATATTGATTTCGCGGATGAATACCGAATTTATGTAATTTCTCATTTGTTAGGGCCAGAAAATAGATTGATCTTGTTCAATATGTTTATAGCCTGAATTTATATGTATTACTTGTCTAGTACAAGAAGATTCAGTCTTATATTGTATATCTTTGTATGTTTAGGTCGGACTATATTCTTTGTGCCGAACACTGGGGCAGGTATTCGTTTTTCGAGGGATGCGTAGGGAGTCTCGATAATGCCGCCTGCTATGGCTGAGTGTGTTTCTTTGGGCTGGTCCCTTTTAAGGGTTGAAAAGTGATTTGTGCATGTTTTTCCAGGAGAAGTTTGTGTCTCTGCAAGAGTCTATTTGTCAGAGATTCTCCTCATGCACTTTGTTATTAATTCGGACTCCAGGTAATGCCAGACCCTTTCTTTTGATGATCTCTACGTGGTTAGGCCTAGATGGAGTCGTATTCTCGAACATCGTTGGTCGTTGATATACCATTGAAGATGACAGGTTTCCCAACAGAGCTTATGTCTACATGTAACAACCTTAGTAGTGTGGAACTGTAGGGAAACTCTAGGAATTTATTGATATTCAAATTGTGAATTAACTTTGGCTTATTATTATCCTTCTGCTGGGTGAGTGAGCAAAACTCAGGAAGGTAGCCATCTTGCTTTCTTGTCATCGTTATGGATCGCTGTCCTGAGAACAGTATACCAAACTTATTATCGGGCAGTGATATGGAGATCTCACTAATATGAAAACCCCTATCGTGGTTTAACTTTATTACATAAATATTTGCTATATGTTGCTGGAGAACTTAGCCAAGGAAAAGGTTCGGCCAGTGACCTCTTTATATGTTTAAACCCCCACACCCACTGATGCGTTCAGTCAGTTAGGGGATGTGGCAATAGTCTGCCAAAGCATTGAATGATTCCTTATATCTTCCATCATATTTGAATGCTGCATGAAATATGATCTATTGTTCAAATGCCTAATGATGTATACGTCAACATGTTCCCACGACTATGTTCCGTGCTGTCCTGATGTGTGCGTCCCTATTAAACGGTGTGAAATGCCCGCTGCAGTTCAAGTCGTCATTACCTTGCATGAGAGTGTGTGAGAAATATTATCAAGTGGTCTATTACAACGAACTATCACACCATTCGCGTTACTTGACACTCCCACTCAATGTCAACATGACAGGTTGATTTAATGGTGCAGAAGTAATCTAAAGAAGACCTGCTTCAGCGATGACCAGTACACGACTCTAAAACATAACACCTGCGTCCAGACGATATCAGTGGTGGCATATATTCATTCTTCGTATTATCATATACATTACATGATGCAGAGTTCCAGAGTACTCTTGCATTAGTGCCGCTCCAATCCCAGTTGATGAAGCGTCACTACGAAGAACAAATGTCTTATCTGTAGTAGGTAACACTAAAATAGGTGGTGTTGAAAACAAATTTTTAATCTTATCTAAAGAGGATTGGCATTCCTGTGACCAGTGGACCATATTAGGCGACCCTTTCTTCAGTAGTGTAGAAAGAGGTGCCATGATAGAGGATAGATTCGGAATGAATCTTCCATAAAATTGAATAAGACCTAAGAGACTTCGCACTTGCTTTTTAGTCTTAGGAATAGAGATGTTAAGTATCTTAGTGATATTATGGTCCTCTGTCTTTAGGAAACCATGACCAACACGATGGCCTAGGAAAGAAATTTCGCTAAAACCAATGTAGGCTTTAGAGGGTTTCGCTGTCAGGTTATACTCGCGTAGAGTAGATAGTAATTCAACTAACCCTGAATAGTGATCTTCCCAAGTATCGCTGAAAAGACAGATGTCGTCTAGGTACGCGATGACATCTGACCGATAAGATAGGATTCGACGCATCATGCGTACGAATGTAGCTGGTGCGTTCATAAGGCCGAAAGGCATGAAATTCCATTGAAAAAGGCCTCTAGGTGTAGAAAAAGCCGTAATTGGTTTGGCGCGTTCAGATAAAGGAACTTGCCAATATCCTTTAGACAAATCTAGTTTAGTGAAAAAATGAGATTTAGAAAGCCTAGTAAGTAGCTCTTTTAGTAAAGGCATAGGTTCAGCATCAAACTTCGTAACTTGATTCAATTTGCGATAGTCAACGCAAAGACGTATGTTATTGTCTTTTTTTCGAACAATAACCATCGGCGAAGAATATGCAGAAGTGGATGGTTCAATTATTTTTAAATCTATCATCTCATCCAACTCCTTCTCAACCTGTGCTTGAAAATGTATAGGGATAGGATAAGGTCTGACCCTAATAGGATTATGGTCAGTTAGAATAATGTCATGTTCAATGACATGAGTTTGTCCAGGAATGTCAGTAAGGACATCCTGAAATGTTTGTAACATAGCCGAAACTTGTCGCTGTTCTCCTAGAGATAAATCAGGAGAGACAGTAACATTTTTCCATGATTCACTAGAATGAAGTGGAATCATCGGAAGCGGAAGATTAACATCCGAAAAACTTGTTTCCTCATCCTGTATTACGGACAGTGATGAGTAATGACCATGTTGGACTGGTGAATCGTCCGTTGCCTGGAAAATAGGCTGTAAATAATCCGGACGTTCATGGAATTCCGTAAGCATATTGATGTGGAAGGTTTTATGCTTTCCATCAATATCGACAATGTAGTCAACATCGGAAATTTTCGAGATTATATCGTACGGACCTTTCCAAGAAATAAGAAGTCTGTTTTCCCTACAAGGTAGCAAAACAAATGCTTTGTCACCAGGACAAAGTTGTCGTAAGGTTCTTTTCTTATTGGCAAATTGTCTTGCTTTCTGCTTAGCAAATTCAGAAGAAGAAGTTGCCAATTTGCATGCTTCGATAATCTTTTGTCTCAGCGCGATGACATATTCGTAAGAAGATTTTGTGTCATCGGTAATATTATCAGCGGTTATGAGATCATGAAGCAAAGACATAGGGCCGCGCGGTCGCGCGCCAAAGACAAGTTCAAAGGGAGAAAATCCTGTATGTTCATTGGGACCTCTCTGTAAGGAAGAGGGCCGCGGGTAAAACCCTGTCCCAATCTTGAGGATGATCCTCAGTTATCTTCCCTAGTAAGTTTTTGAGTGTTCTATTTAGCCGTTCGACCATCCCATTGGACATAGGATGATAGATACTACTCAAAGATCTCTCTATCTGCAGAGTAGACATTACTTGAGACATGGTATCCGATATTAGTTGGGTGCCATGGTCTGATAATATTTCTCCGGGGAATCCCAGACGAGAAAATATAAGCCAAAGAGCATCTGCAATGTCAGCAGTAGTAATGCTCTTCAGAGGAATAGCCTCTGGCCAACGTGTGCACATGTCCACACACGTTAAGATAAACTGATGTCCTCTAGCAGATTTGATCTTAAATGGACCAATGATGTCTATCGCCATTTTCTGAAATGGTCGAATAGGAATGTCTGCAGCCTGAATAGGTGCAGCATGGCGTGGACCTTTGGATTTGACTTCTTGACATACTATACAAGATCGACAATAAATCCGTATGTCTTTGTTCACAAAAGGCCAAAAGAAAGCCGCAAGAACTCTTGACTTTGTACGGGAAAAACCCATATGTCCAGCACACTGAGAGTCGTGAGCGTGCTGCAAAATTTTAACTCTCAAATTCTTGGGAACAAGAATCTGAGAATGACTTGACTTAGCGGAGTCTTGCACCATACGTACAAGTACGCCATTCTTCATTGTAATCCAAGATTTACGCTTTGTATCTTTATTCGGATCACCTTTTGTTGCAAGAGTGAAGAATTTCTTTAGAGTCGGATCATCTTCTTGCTGTTTTATAAACGAGTCACGAGAAATTACCAAGGGATCATCTTGGTTATGCACTTCATTATCTTCAGTAGATGAAGTTTGAGGCATATTAAGAGCCTGAGCTCTAGTGACTACAGCATTAGCAGTTTGCATATTTTGTTTTTCCCAAACGGAAATTTGTTGCGGAGTGCATTCTTTGACTCCGTGAATACGACCGATGATAAGATCAGCGATCGGATTCGGCAGAAGACATGCGTGTACATCTCCTGTAAAGAAAGGAGTAGCAATCCTAATGATAGCAGTAGAGTATTTCTCTAAGGTGCCGCCAAATGTTACACATTTGACTACTTTTCCAGTGGCACGAGAAGGATCTACAAGTGACTGCCTAACACCAATTGTGGTGCATCCAGAATCAAAAAGAACTGAGACTGGATTGTCATTTACTAAACCTTTATGTAAGACAAGAGAACCTCTTCCATCATGCGCGACTGACGCAGGAAGAGCGGGAAGAGGATGGCCACAACTTAAAGTGGACACCGTAGTTGGTTCAAATAATGTTTTGCATTGGGGGCACTGAGATGCTCTCCCAAAATCAAAAGCGGAACATGCCATATTATTAGCGTCATTATTATCTTTAGTCTGTTTATAGGCTTCATGTGACTCTTGCTGTGCAGAGTTTGCCTGATAATGTGATTTATGTTTTTTGTATTGTGATCGACCTCGATTATTATTGCCTCTGTAATCATTATTGTTTCCTCTATTGTAACCCCTATTTGGGTTTGAGTCATAGTTCTCATTATCATATTCATTATAATGAGTATCTCTATAATTATGATCTTGTTGTCTCCATGATGGATGACTTGGATAGTTTCTATAATGACTTCCTCTGCAGAAATTTCTATAATTATGACCACCCCTGAATCGAGGGCTGTCGGCTCATCTCCAGTTCTTCGAAGAAGAACCCTGAAATGATTGGTTACCTTGGTTTTGATAACTATTATGGTTACCCTTTTTATCAAACCTGTTTTGTGGTCCCTGAAATTTGTGTGAATAATTAGGGTTGTATGGTGTTGCTGATGCAACTGGCATACTTTCTTTAACCTTAGCATTGCTAAAAGCTACGTCCGGATGTGCCGTGACGTATTGGGTACAATATTCTTCCATTTCTTTTAGTGTCTTGGGTTTACGCTCATGTAGGAATTCAAGGAATGGTTTATTTATACTTGACATAATCTTGTCCCTGAGCAACAAGTCCATAAGGGCTTCATATGTCTTTTCTGTTTTGGACAGCTCAATCCAACGATTAAATGTAAGACGTGTCCTTGCAATGAATTCTGAGAATTCTACCCCTGATTCAGGTACCATTTTCTTAAACAAAATACGGTAACCTTCCTCTGTTAATTGATATTTTTTCAATAAAGCTGCTCTGATAACATCATAATTATCTTTGTCAGTCTCTTCAACCAAACTTAAACTTGTAAGAGAATCACCTTTCAAATTTTCTGACAACTGATTAGCATACTGTGATTTATCCACATTATGAGTTCGACAAGAACGTTCAAAACGATCCAGCCAGAATGTAATATCGTCACTGGAAGGATTGAACGGTGGTACCTTGACCTTATAAGTAAAAGGTTTACCATTATTACCAGTTGACTGATTAGCAATACCCATATTTGTCAATTTCAATTTTTCTAACTCAAATGCTAACAGTTTTTCCTCATGTTCTCTTTTTGCCTTTCTCTCCTCGGCTTCAGCTTCTCTGTCTAATCTCTTTTGTTCAGCTTCTTTGTCTAATCTCTTTTGTTCAGCCTCAGCTTCTGTCTAATCTTTTTTTGTTCAGCTTCTTTGTTTTGTTTTTCCATTTGGAATCTCTTTTCCTCAATCTGCATCTGCAATTTCTTTTGTTCAAATTCTAATTCCAATCTTCTATCCTCACTTTTTTGTTTTCTCTCTTCAGCTTTCAGTTTATCAATTTCCAATTTTTGTGCTTTTTCATATTGAGTGGTAGCATACTCCTCTAACTTATCACCAGTCTTGCCTAGGGATTTCCCTAACTCAATAAAGTAATCTAAAGTCGACATAATGTATACTAATATGTGACTAGATACCTGAAATAGCAATAATGAAATCTATCTCCAAATAAATGGAAACAAGCTCTTAATAGCTTGAATAATCAGCTCCTTTATCCCAATCTCTGTGGGAAACAAGCCTTTAAATAAGGTCTTGTATAATCAACTGTGTACCTAAAATAACAGCAATTAATCCTCAGTTGATTCTTTCTAATAAGTTCACTACACAGCTAGTAGTGTATGATCAAGTATATTTTATAGTATATGTCAACCAACAACATACATAAAGTACAAATAGGAAAAACAATACGAAAACATTTGCAGAAATCAAATAAATCAAATAGGGAAATCAATGAAAATAATCACAGAATCTGTGATGACAACTGCAAGGGAATAAACAAAACAAATGACGTCACAGTGTATAAATATAAAGTTGTATAGAACTGAATTATAGGAAAGATGAGACCTACAAATACAAACAAACCAAAACAAAACTAAAGAACAGAAAAAATATCACAAAAACAACGATAAGCACAGTCTTCACAGCTAACAAAAAATAGCAACAGATGTTGCATGCAAATTTTCAATTAAGAAAATTGCTCCCTACAGAACACTAATATAGGACCAATATGACTCGGTATACCATATACTAGTCACCTCACCAACCGCCCACAGAAATATACACAAATATCACATATAAACATGTAAACATAAATATACATATAGCATAAATACATATAATATAATTAAATGTGTTGCAGGTAGAATGTGTTGCAGATAGAAGGCTCAGTTATAATGGTACTGTATTATGGTACTTTATTAAACAATTAATTCTGGCCTAAATTATTAAAGTTCAACACAAACTATGGCAGTGCAGGAAAATCCACCGTTTACAGTTCCTAAGAATCACAAGTAGGACTTCTCGCTTCAGTTGCACTGTACATTTCGCAAACACAGTCAAATATATGCTCCAACTTTGATGTGTAATGCTGTTTGTTTTCTGTAAACACCGTCTGTTCAACGAGCGCTGACCTATTTACTGCATACGATCGATAGGGCAGGTCATGCTGACATCGACTGTAGAGTTGTACTGCTGGTGTGTCGTATCAGGCCACAGGAAATGGTCTGGTCTCAGTAGCTGACTTCTCAATATGTCCACTGTGCAGATTGACCCAGAAAGCTGGCCTACCACATTGATAAGGTCTAATTTTCGGTCACCACATTGATAAAGCTTGTTTCTTGCACCAGATTGACATGGACTGTTTTTTTGTGTGATATTGCTCGTCCAGTCACAATGTTCTGTAAATGGGTCAGGTTACCGACTGTTGGGGCCCTGACAAGGTGTACTGTTAAGTGCGTATATTCTGATGCAATGGGTGAGTGTAAACATCAATAATGACAAACGCGAATGGATGACAGTTCGACAGGTTCACAGGACACTCACTCCAATCACAGGTGGAAGTCAAGGATGGCTGGACTACTGTGGTCGTTTCATACTGTTTAATAGGACGCACACACTTAGACAGTACGTGTATAGTTACAGGAACACAGGTCGACATAAATAGCATATTGTTGATCAATGGTCTACCATCTTAAGTTAGTATTCATGTTGAATAACATCATAATGGAACATCTGTAGACAAGCATTTAGATTTCCACTGTTTATCAATATAATCATCAGGCCTTACTGACCGAGCGTGTCAGTTAATAAATACTGTTCAAGCCTGACTCCTAGACAGAACCTCTTTTCTAGCGAAGATTCCTTTAGGTAAAGTTCAGCAAATCTATCTGAAGATAATTTTAACCCACCAGTATTGGGTTGTCTTTATAACTGTGATATCTTAATCATCACCTGATAATAAGGGGCATCCCCGTTCTCTGCTTGATGATCGACCAAAACTTAGAATCCAAAATGGCTTCTGGTTCCCTTTTGAGCATCGCTCACTATACGGATGTATAACAAATCTTCAATAGAAGCTTTGTTCATAAACACCAATGTTTCTACAAGAATCAGCATATTCTTTCATCTTAAATGCTGCATACAATCATCTACAGTGCTGCTAGGTAACATATCATCCCGACATATGGATATGGATAATCCTAATGTAGACATCTGCCCAGTTAAGCCTAGGACGACAAAAGTTCAGTAAAATGTTCTTTTACCTGGGCATGGGAAAAACACTAGCAAACACAAACGCTCTCCTGGCGTCACTGAATCAACACTGGGGAACTCATGGACTTAACAATCCTAGAAGAAACTATCTTCGTTCACATAATAAATCATAGAGATCACAGACTTTGGACAGGTATAAAGCCATGACATCCCGCCAGGCTCCTTCATCACCGAAGCACTGCCTAACGTATCTTCATGCGCCGAAAGTGCCTGACCCCAAAGTACAGTACAAGGAAAATAGTCCGACATAGACATACAAAGATAACACGATATAAGACCGAATCGTCTCAAACAGACAAGGAGTAAACATAGATTCGGATCATAAACATCTCTGCATAAACCTAAACAAGAATAATCTGTTTCTGGCTAAACCAGACACAAAATATGACATAAGTCTAGATTCATACGCCAAGTTCGATATTCAGGAAAGATACAAGAACAGATAACTCATAGAATGAATACACATCGACTAATCTGAGTTCTGTCCCTTAGATTAAGAATCGTGAATTCAAAGATAAATATATTTTTATCAGACAAATAAATACATTTTACATTTGTATGCGTACCAACAGTAATCTGTGCGTCACACAAAAGAATATGTGCGCAACAGACTACCACACCCCCCGGGAAAAAAATTAAAATTATTTTTTTTCTTCATCTGAGAGCAACATACAATAGGCTCACAACGCACAAATACTGCGCAGATGAGAAATATCTGGAATTTATAAAGCCAAATTAAGGCAAAGTCGAAATATAGATCGACTGGTGAGAATATATCTCAACATCTCAGAGAAAGTATTTCTCTAAGTGTAAATATTTCCAGGGAGGTGTCACCAACGCATACTACTATACTTGCAATGACACAATGCATATAACAATTTCATATTTAAGCACTATAAGTACATGATTGACAAAAAAGAAAAATTATCAACGAGTATCGATGAATATATATATATCAATGAACGTAGTGATAGTAGTGATACAATCACTATATCACAAATTACAATGTGTATTTATCTTGATATAGAAAAGAAAACTGTTGTATAGTTGGATGTGTTAAGAAGTCCAAGACCCAACAGTTAGGTGGAATCATGTGGGCATCTAGACAAAATGTCTGCCATCACATTATCTGATCCACGGATAGCTCGTACTGAGAAATGAAAAGGTTGAAGAGCAATTGCATATTGAGTAGACCTCGAGCTCTTCAAATTTTTACTCTGTATAGCCGTAAGAGCTTTCTGATCGGTTTCTACTATGAAATGTGCGCCTAGAAGGAATCTTTGTAGTTTGAGAATTGACCAAACCATAGCCAATAGTTCACGGTCTAAAACCGAATAATTCCTTTCTGCAGCATTAAGTTTTCTGGAGATACACATTACAGGATGCAGAGTTCCAGAGTACTCTTGCATTAGTGCCGCTCCAATCCCAGTGGATGAAGCGTCACTACGAAGAACAAATGTCTTATCTGTAGTATGTAACACTAAAATAGGTGGTGTTGAAAACAAATTTTTAATCTTATCTAAAGAGGATTGGCATTCCTGTGACCAGTGGACCATATAAGCCGACCCTTTCTTTAGTAGTGTAGAAAGAGGTGCCATGATAGAGGATAGATTCGGAATGAATCTTCCATAAAATTGAATAAGACCTAAGAGACTTCGCACTTGCTTTTTAGTCTTAGGAATAGAGATGTTAAGTATCTTAGTGATATTATGGTCCTCTGTCTTTAGGAAACCATGACCCACTCGATGGCCTAGGAAAGAAATTCGCAAAACCCAATGCAGGCTTTAGCGGGTTTCGCTGTCAGGTTATACTCGCGTAGAGTAGACAGTAATTCAACTAACCCCGAATAGTGATCTTCCCAAGTATCGCTGAAAAGACAGATGTCGTCTAGGTACGCAATGACATCTGACCGATAAGATAGGATTCGAAGCATTATGCGTACGAAAGTAGCTGGTGCGTTCATAAGGCCGAAAGGCATGAAATTTCATTGAAAAAGGCCTCTAGGTGTAGAAAAAGCCGTAATTGGTTTGGCGCATTCAGATAAAGGAACTTGCCAAAATCCTTTAGACAAATCTAGTTTAGTGAAAAAATGAGATTTAGAAAGCCTAGTAAGTAGCTCTTCTAGTAAAGGCATAGGTTCAGCATCAAACTTCGTAACTTGATTCAATTTGCGATAGGCAACGCAAAGACGTATGTTATTGTCTTTTTTTCGAACAATAACCATCGGCGAAGAATATGCAGAAGTGGATGGTTCAGTTATTTTTAAATCTATCATCTCATCCAACTCCTTCTCAACCTGTGCTTGAAAATGTATAGGGATAGGATAAGGTCTGACCCTAATAGGATTATGGTCAGTTAGAATAATGTCATGTACAATGACATGAGTTTGTCCAGGGATGTCAGTAAGGACATCCTGAAATGTTTGTAACATAGCCGAAACTTGTCGCTGTTCTCCTAGAGATAAATCAGGAGAGACAGTAACATTTTTCCATGATTCACTAGAATGAAGTGGAATCATCGGAAGTGGAAGATTAACATCTGAAAAACTTATTTCCTCATCCTGTATTACGGACAGTGATGAGTAATGACCATGTTGGACTGGTGAATCGTCCGTTGACTGGAAAATAGGCTGTAAATAATCCGGACGTTCATGGAATTCCGTAAGCATATTGATGTGGAAGGTTTTATGCTTTCCATCAATATCGACAATGTAGTCAACATCGGAAATTTTCGAGATTATATCGTACGGACCTTTCCAAGAAATAAGAAGTCTGTTTTCCCTACAAGGTAGCAAAACAAATGCTTTGTCACCAGGACAAAGTTGTCGTAAGGTTCTTTTTTTATTGGCAAATTGTCTTGCCTTCTGTTTAGCAAATTCAGAAGAAGAAGTTGCCAATTTGCATGCTTCGATAATCTTTTGTCTCAGCGCGATGACATATTCGTAAGAAGATTTTGTGTCATCGGTAATATTATCAGCGGTTATGAGATCATGAAGCAAAGACATAGGGCCGCGCGGTCGCGCGCCAAAGACAAGTTCAAAGGGAGAAAATCCTGTATGTTCATTGGGGACCTCTCTGTAAGCGAAGAGGGCCGCGGGTAAAACCCTGTCCCAATCTTGAGGATGATCCTCAGTTATCTTCCCTAGTAAGTTTTTGAGTGTTCTATTTAGCCGTTCGACCATCCCATTGGACATAGGATGATAGATACTACTCAAAGATCTCTCTATCTGCAGAGTAGACATTACTTGAGACATGGTATCCGATATTAGTTGGGTGCCATGGTCTGATAATATCTCTCCGGGGAATCCAGACGAGAAAATATAAGCCAAAGAGCATCTGCAATGTCAGCAGTAGTAATGCTCTTCAGAGGAATAGCCTCTGGCCAACGTGTGCACATGTCCACACACGTTAAGATAAACTGATGTCCTCTAGCAGATTTGATCTTAAATGGACCAATGATGTCTATCGCCATTTTCTGAAATGGTCGAATAGGAATGTCTGCAGCCTGAATAGGTGCAGCATGGCGTGGACCTTTGGATTTGACTTCTTGACATACTATACAAGATCGACAATAAATCCGTATGTCTTTGTTCACAAAAGGCCAAAAGAAAGCCGCAAGAACTCTTGACTTTGTACGGGAAAAACCCATATGTCCAGCACACTGAGAGTCGTGAGCGTGCTGCAAAATTTAACTCTCAAATTCTTGGGAACAAGAATCTGAGAATGACTTGACTTAGTGGAGTCTTGCACCATACGTACAAGTACGCCATTCTTCATTGTAATCCAAGATTTACGCTTTGTATCTTTATTCGGATCACCTTTTGTTGCAAGAGTGAAGAATTTCTTTAGAGTCGGATCATCTTCTTGCTGTTTTATAAACGAGTCACGAGAAATTACCAAGGGATCATCTTGGTTATGCACTTCATTATCTTCAGTAGATGAAGTTTGAGGCATATTAAGAGCTTGAGCTCTAGTGACTACAGCATTAGCAGTTTGCATATTTTGTTTTTCCCAAACGGAAATTTGTTGTGGAGTGCATTCTTTGACTCCGTGAATACGACCGATGATAAGATCAGCGATCGGATTCGGCAGAAGACATGCGTGTACATCTCCTGTAAAGAAAGGAGTAGCAATCCTAATGATAGCAGTAGAGTATTTCTCTAAGGTGCCGCCAAATGTTACACATTTGACTACTTTTCCAGTGGCACGAGAAGGATCTACAAGTGACTGCCTAACACCAATTGTGGTGCATCCAGAATCAAAAAGAACTGAGACTGGATTGTCATTTACTAAACCTTTATGTAAGACAAGAGAACCTCTTCCATCATGCGCGACTGACGCAGGAAGAGCGGGAAGAGGATGGCCACAACTTAAAGTGGACACCGTAGTTGGTTCAAATAATGTTTTGCATTGGGGGCACTGAGATGCTCTCCCAAAATCAAAAGCGGAACATGCCATATTATTAGCGTCATTATTATCTTTAGTCTGTTTATAGGCTTCATGTGACTCTTGCTGTGCAGAGTTTGCCTGATAATGTGATTTATGTTTTTTGTATTGTGATCTACCTCGATTATTATTGCCTCTGTAATCATTATTGTTTCCTCTATTGTAACCCCTATTTGGGTTTGAGTCATAGTTCTCATGGTTACCATTATCATATTCATTATAATGAGTATCTCTATAATTATGATCTTGTTGTCTCCATGATGGATGACTTGGATAGTTTCTATAATGACTTCCTCTGCGGAAATTCCTATAATTATGACCACCCCTGAATCGAGGGCTGTCGGCTCGTCTCCAGTACTTCGCAGAAGAACCCTGAAATGATTGGTTACCTTGGTTTTGATAACTATTATGGTTACCCTTTTTATCAAACCTGTTTTGTTGTCCCTGAAATTTGTGTGAATAATTAGGGTTGTATGGTGTTGCTGATGCAACTGGCATACTTTCTTTAACCTTAGCATTGCTAAAAGCTACGTCCGGATGTGCCGTGACGTATTGGGTACAATATTCTTCCATTTCTTTTAGTGTCTTGGGTTTACGCTCATGTAGGAATTCAAGGAATGGTTTATTTATACTTGACATAATCTTGTCTCTGAGCAACAAGTCCATAAGTGCTTCATATGTCTTTTCTGTTTTGGACAGCTCAATCCAACGATTAAATGTAAGACGTGTCCTTGCAATGAATTCTGAGAATTCTACCCCTGATTCAGGTACCATTTTCTTAAACAAAATACGGTAACCTTCCTCTGTTAATTGATATTTTTTCAATAAAGCTGCTCTAATAACATCATAATTATCTTTGTCAGCCTCTTCAACCAAACTTAAACTTGTAAGAGAATCACCTTTCAAATTTTCTGATAACTGGTTAGCATATTGTGATTTATCCACATTATGAGCTCGACAAGAGCGTTCAAATCTATCCAGCCAGAATGTTATGTCATCACTGGAAGGATTGAACGCTGGTACCTTGACCTTGTAAGTAAAGGGTTTACCATTACCACTAGAGGACTGATTAACATTACTCATATTTGTCAATTTCAATTTTTCTAACTCAAATGCTAACAGTTTTTCCTCATGTTCTTCTTTTTTGCCTTTCTCTCCTCGGCTTCAGCTTCTCTGTCTAATCTCTTTTGTTCAGCTTCTCTGTCTAATCTCTTTTGTTCAGCTTCTCTGTCTAATCTCTTTTGTTCAGCTTCTCTGTCTAATCTCTTTTGTTCAGCTTCAGCTTCTTTATTTTGTTTTTCCATTTCCATTTGGAATCTCCTTTCATCTACTTGCATCTGCAATTTCTTTTGCTCAAATTCTAATTCCATTCTTTTATCCTCAGCTTTTTGTTTTCTCTCTTCCGTCTTTTGTGCTTTTTCAAATTGACTGGTAGCATACTCCTCTAACTTATCACCAGTCTTGCCTAGGGATTTCCCTAACTCAATGAAGTAATCTAAAGTCGACATAATGTATACCAATATGTGACTAGATACCTGTGACGTACGTCTAAGTATGACAAATGAATTTCCCTGACTCGATGGATGATAACAGAATATTGGCCTCTCATAACTTTAGAACCCCTGATCATCTGTTGTAACTGTAACCCGCATGCAGCATTTCCACGAGAATTTTACACGCTGGATCATTAATATGTAGCCTGCTATCTTCTGTGAACTTTGAGATCGCATGGCCTTTGATGGGAGATTAAAATCACGCCCACAACCATCTCTGAGAACGATTTATAGCAATCTGTTCCTTAACGCCGGCCCAAAAGAGGACGGGCCACAGACTCACTCCTGTTTCTAGAGCAATTAACAGCAGATCATTTTCTTACCTGGCTGTCACCCCGCCTGGTGGGAGTTGCCAAAGCTCTCAGAACAGTGGCACCATCAAAGACAGACAGATCTCAGAATTCAATCGCAGCGGTACACGATCTAAGAATCAGGGAACTTTCAGCTCACGGAGTTAGCTTCTCGAGAAACTTTTCGCACCCTCATGCGAGCAGCCTGAGACGGAAGAAAATCGGTAGACCGGGAAAACGAAGGAATCGCAGCGGTTAACACAACGGCGAGGTACCTCGGATTCTGCTCAAGCTTCAAGAAAGGTGCGAAAACCTAACGCGCCCTATTCAAGTTACATTCGAGAAGTATAAATAGAGAACTCCGAAAACTGCATTTTATCGTTCGCTCTGACAGAATCCTAGTTTCACTAGCATAGTCGGATTACTGCTTGATTCCACCTACCTTCGTGACTATTGGAGTGTATTCTTTCTGCGCAGACGGTAATTTATACATTAGCTTCGAGTGATCAGTGGTCGAGTTATTTCAATTGATTTCAATGGATTGTGGTGTAAATTTAACCTTATTAAATAAACCCATTTTCAAAGTTCTAGTGCAAACTAATGTTACAGCTAAAAGTATTTCCTAATACAATTGACGCGTAAATTAATTTTGCAGATAGATAGATGTGCTTTAATTATTTTTAACTCACGGTAAGTTTTCCCAATTTGTTAATTGACGACGCTAATAAGTAAATAGGCTAACTGTAATTTATCGCGTGTCAGATTATAATATAATTTGTAATGCATTTCTTGTTTTGATTATCTTTCATTCAGAACGATCATTCAACCTGCATCCCAGCAATTATTAATTATATACAGAGTTCTGCCAACTCAATTCGATAACTCCAGTTACATATGAACTTTTTTAAAAGCTAAACTTGTGGCGACCTGTAATGGGCCCCGCTCCTCTGAATTTAACTGAGAATAAAGCCACACAAGAAAACACTTCGAAAATACTAGTTCATATAGAGTCCTTAAAGAAAAAACTGGAAGCAGAACATATTTTATTCACTGCCCCTATTTGTGAAGAAAAAACATCGATCTACCTGAACACTGTCTGTCACGTATATTCAGTGGATTTTACCCCCCGAAGAAGAACTTACCTCAGTGTTTTTCTTAACTTGTGACATTACGGAAAAAGAAAAGTTATCTCCTCCAGCTGTGCCAATTTTAGGAACCACACCATACCTCACGCCTAGCCAAGTGCCTGTGCCTTTCTTTAGGAACTTTATCTAATAAACAAACAGTACCGTTAAACTTCAACGTCCAGCGATTTCGGGACACTGTGTTAACTTCAACAACCCGCTAATCTGGGGCTGTACACGGAAGAAAATACTTTTACCTAAGCCAAGGTTTAGTGCTGTTTTTGTGATGTATTTCCTATGAAGTGCCAGAATTCACCTTTCGGTAAGTCTGCGTGTGTGTTTGTGGGGATGGCCAGCCCTAGTGTGTTTTTTTGAATGAAAGGAGATTTATCTTTTCTTTACCCTTTTAATTAGTTCGACCTAGTATTAAGGTGCATTATATTCCTTGTACGGGATCTCTCCTAGCGGTATTGAGTAACTGTGTTCATTCCCCCTCCCGTAAAATTTGTTGATTTAAAGGGAGCCAATCGAGAACCCTAGCTTTTCCTCTACACCCCCCCCCCTTTACTGTAACCCCTTGCCTCAGAGTAATAAATTTACCAGTGGGTTAAATTGACTATCTCTGATCACCTCCCCCCCCCCCCTTTTCTTGTCTTTGGGACCGGGTCTTGTCTGTTAGTAAATATAAACGGGAAACGGTGGATGGGATATTTCTCCTCAGAAACCCCCTCTTCCCTTGTTATATTTGTATTCTGTAACCTTTGATTTTTGACTGTAAATGTACAATTATTTGTGACTCCTTTATGATAATAAAGGTATTAATCTTTATTTGTGTTGGTTGTCGGTTGGCCTAAAACTCCAAACATTTCCATTTGTGTAGGCTGTATTCATGTACGTTGAGCGACAGAATCACCAAATCGGTGAGTGCGTCTGAGCGACTGGAACTGACAAACAATTGTTTGTTCAGAAGAGAGATAGGAATAGTCTGTGAGAAACAGATATTGTCGTAATAAGAGACTGTCCTCGCTCCTTCCCAGCGCCTGTGAATCTACTACCTCACTCTCCTAAATCCTTATTCTCACAGAGCATTCAATATTACTTTACACTCTAAAGGGACCAATATTCATCAGCACCCTCTCAGATAAAAATTACGACAATACCTGAAATAGCAATAATGAAATATATCTCCAAATAAATGGAAACAAGCTCTTAATAGCTTGAATAATCAGCTCCTTTATCCCAATATCTGTGGGAAACAAGCCTTTAAATAAGGTCTTGTATAATCAACTGTGTACCCTAAAATAACAGCAATTAATCCTGAGTTGATTCTTTCTAATAAGTTCACTACACAGCTAGTAGTGTATGATCAAGTATATTTTATAGTATATGTGAACCAACAACATACATAAAGTACAAATAGGAAAAACAATACGAAAACATTTGCAGAAATCAAATAAATCAAATAGGGAAATCAATGAAAATAATCACAGAATCTGTGATGACAACTGCAAGGGAATAAACAAAACAAATGACGTCACATTGTATAAATATAAAGTTGTATAGAACTGAATTATAGGAAAGATGAGACCTACAAATACAAACAAACCAAAACAAAACTAAAGAACAGAAAAAATATCACAAAAACAACGATAAGCACAGTCTTCACAGCTAACAAAAAATAGCAACAGATGTTGCATGCAAATTTTCAATTAAGAAAATTGCTCCCTACAGAACACTAATATAGGACCAATATGACTCGGTATACCCTATACTAGTCACCTCACCAACCGCCCACAGAAATATACACAAATATCACATATAAACATGTAAACATCAATATGCATATAGCATAAATACATATAATATAATTAAATGTGTTGCAGGTAGAATGTGTTGCAGATAGAAGGCTCAGTTATAATGGTACTGTATTATGGTACTTTATTAAACAATTAATTCTGGCCTAAATTATTAAAGTTCAACACAAACTATGGCAGTGCAGGAAAATCCACCGTTTACAGTTCCTAAGAATCACAAGTAGGACTTCTCGCTTCAGTTGCACTGTACATTTCGCAAACACAGTCAAATATATGCTCCAACTTTGATGTGTAATGCTGTTTGTTTTATGTAAATACCGTCTGTTCAACGAGCGCTGACCTATTTACTGCATACGATCGATAGGGCAGGTCATGCTGACATCGACTGTAGAGTTGTACTGCTGGTGTGTCGTATCAGGCCACAGGAAACGGTCTGGTCTCAGTAGCTGACTTCTCAAAATGTCCACTGTGCAGATTGACCCAGAAAGCTGGTCTACCACATTGATAAGGTCTAATTTTCGGTCATCACATTGAGAAAGCTTGTTTCTTGCACCAGATTGACATGGACTGGTTTTTTGTGATATTGCTTGTCCAGTCACAATGTTCTGTAAATGGGTCAGGTTACCGACTGTTGGGGCCCTGACAAGGTGTACTGTTAAGTGCCTATATTCTGATGCAATGGGTGAGTGTAAACATCAATAATGATAACGCGAATGGATGACAGTTCGACAGGTTCACAGGACACTCACTCCAATCACAGGTGGAAGTCAAGGATGGCTGGACTACTGTGGTCGTTTCATACTGTTTAATAGGACGCACACACTTAGACAGTACGTGTATAGTTACAGGAACACATGTCGACATAAATAGCATATTGTTGATCAATGGTCTACCATCTTAAGTTAGCATTCATGTTGAATAACATCACAATGGAACATCTGTAGACAAGCATTTAGATTTCCACTGTTTATCAATATAATCATCAGGCCTTACTGACCGAGCGTGTCAGTTAATAAATACTGTTCAAGCCTGACTCCTAGACAGAACCTCTTTTCTAGCAAAGATTCCTTTAGGTAAAGTTCAGCAAATTTAACTGAAGATAATTTTAACCCACCAGTATTGGGTTGTCTTTATAACTGTGATCTCTTAATCATCACCTGATAATAAGGGGCATCCCCGTTCTCTGCTTGATGATCGACCAAAACTTAGAATCCAAAATGGCTTCTGGTTCCCTTTTGAGCATCGCTCACTATACGGATGTATAGCAAATCTTCAATAGAAGCTTTGTTCATAAACACCAATGTTTCTACAAGAATCAGCATATTCTTTCATCTTAAATGCTGCATACAATCATCTACAGTGCTGCTAGGTAACATATCATCCCGACATATGGATATGGATAATCCTAATGTAGACATCTGCCCAGTTAAGCCTAGGACGACAAAAGTTCAGTAAAATGTTCTTTTACCTGGGCATGGGAAAAACACTAGCAAACACAAACGCTCTCCTAGCGTCACTGAATCAACACTGGGGAACTCATGGACTTAACAATCCTAGAAGAAACTGTCTTCGTTCCCATAATAAATCATAGAGATCACAGACTTTGGACAGGTCTAAAGCCATGACATCCCGCCAGGCTCCTTCATCACCGAAGCACTGCCTAACGTATCTTCATGCGCCGAAAGTGCCTGACCCCAAAGTACAGTACAAGGAAAATAGTCCGACATAGACATACAAAGATAACACGATATAAGACCGAATCGTCTCAAACAGACAAGGAGTAAACATAGATTCGGATCATAAACATCTCTGCATAAACCTAAACAAGAATAATCTGTTTCTGGCTATACCAGACACAAAATATGACATAAGTCTAGATTCATACGCCAAGTTCGATATTCAGGAAAAATACAAGAACAGATAACTCATATAATGAATACACATCGACTAATCTGAGTTCTGTCCCTTAGATTAAGAATCGTGAATTCAAAGATAAATATATTTTTATCAGACAAATAAATACATTTTACATTTGTATGCGTACCAACAGTAATCTGTGCGTCACACAAAAGAATATGTGCGCAACAGACTACCACACCCCCCCGGGAAAAAAATGAAAATCATTTTTTTTCTTCATCTGAGAGCAACATACAATAGGCTCACAACGCACAAATACTGCGCAGATGAGAAATATCTGGAATTTATAAAGCCAAATTAAGGCAAAGTCGAAATATAGATCGACTGGTGAGAATATATCTCAACATCTCAGAGAAAGTATTTCTCTAAGTGTAAATATTTCCAGGGAGGTGTCACCAACGCATACTACTATACTTGCAATGACACAATGCATATAACAATTTCATATTTAAGCACTATAAGTACATGATTGACAAAAAAGAAAAATTATCAACGAGTATCGGTGAATATATATATCAATGAACGTAGTGATAGTAGTGATACAATCACTATATTACAAATTACAATGTGTATTTATCTTGATATAGAAAAGAAAAACTGTTGTAGAGTTGGATGTGTTAAGAAGTCCAAGACCCAACAGTTAGGTGGAATCATGTGGGCATCTAGACAAAATGTCTGCCATCACATTATCTGATCCACGGATAGCTCGTACTGAGAAATGAAAAGGTTGAAGAGCAATTGCATATTGAGTAGACCTCGAGCTCTTCAAATTTTTACTCTGTATAGCCGTAAGAGCTTTCTGATCGGTTTCTACTATGAAATGTGCGCCTAGAAGGAATCTTTGTAGTTTGAGAATTGACCAAACCATAGCCAATAGTTCACGGTCTAAAACCGAATAATTCCTTTCTGCAGCATTAAGTTTTCTGGAGATATACATTACAGGATGCAGAGTTCCAGAGTACTCTTGCTTTAGTGCCGCTCCAATCCCAGTGGATGAAGCGTCACTACGAAGAACAAATGTCTTATCTGTAGTATGTAACACTAAAATAGGTGGTGTTGAAAACAAATTTTTAATCTTATCTAAAGAGGATTGGCATTCCTGTGACCAGTGGACCATATAAGCCGACCCTTTCTTTAGTAGTGTAGAAAGAGGTGCCATGATAGAGGATAGATTCGGAATGAATCTTCCATAAAATTGAATAAGACCTAAGAGACTTCGCACTTGCTTTTTAGTCTTAGGAATAGAGATGTTAAGTATCTTAGTGATATTATGGTCCTCTGTCTTTAGGAAACCATGACCCACTCGATGGCCTAGGAAAGAAATTTCGCTAAAACCAATGCAGGCTTTAGAGGGTTTCGCTGTCAGGTTATACTCGCGTAGAGTAGACAGTAATTCAACTAACCCCGAATAGTGATCTTCCCAAGTATCGCTGAAAAGACAGATGTCGTCTAGGTACGCAATGACATCTGACCGATAAGATAGGATTCGACGCATCATGCGTACGAAAGTAGCTGGTGCGTTCATAAGGCCGAAAGGCATGAAATTTCATTGAAAAAGGCCTCTAGGTGTAGAAAAAGCCGTAATTGGTTTGGCGCGTTCAGATAAAGGAACTTGCCAAAATCCTTTCGACAAATCTAGTTTAGTGAAAAAATGAGATTTAGAAAGCCTAGTAAGTAGCTCTTCTAGTAAAGGCATAGGTTCAGCATCAAACTTCGTAACTTGATTCAATTTGCGATAGTCAACGCAAAGACGTATGTTATTGTCTTTTTTTCGAACAATAACCATCGGCGAAGAATATGCAGAAGTGGATGGTTCAGTTATTTTTAAATCTATCATCTCATCCAACTCCTTCTCAACCTGTGCTTGAAAATGTATAGGGATAGGATAAGGTCTGACCCTAATAGGATTATGGTCAGTTAGAATAATGTCATGTACAATGACATGAGTTTGTCCAGGGATGTCAGTAAGGACATCCTGAAATGTTTGTAACATAGCCGAAACTTGTCGCTGTTCTCCTAGAGATAAATCAGGAGAGACAGTAACATTTTATCATGATTCACTAGAATGAAGTGGAATCATCGGAAGTGGAAGATTAACATCTGAAAAACTTATTTCCTCATCCTGTATTACGGACAGTAATGAGTAATGACCATGTTGGACTGGTGAATCGTCCGTTGACTGGAAAATAGGCTGTAAATAATCCGGACGTTCATGGAATTCCGTAAGCATATTGATGTGGAAGGTTTTATGCTTTCCATCAATATCGACAATGTAGTCAACATCGGAAATTTTCGAGATTATATCGTACGGACCTTTCCAAGAAATAAGAAGTCTGTTTTCCCTACAAGGTAGCAAAACAAATGCTTTGTCACCCGGACAAAGTTGTCGTAAGGTTCTTTTTTTATTGGCAAATTGTCTTGCCTTCTGTTTAGCAAATTCAGAAGAAGAAGTTGCCAATTTGCATGCTTCGATAATCTTTTGTCTCAGCGCGATGACATATTCGTAAGAAGATTTTGTGTCATCGGTAATATTATCAGCGGTTATGAGATCATGAAGCAAAGACATAGGGCCACGCGGTCGCGCGCCAAAGACAAGTTCAAAGGGAGAAAATCCTGTATGTTCATTGGGGACCTCTCTGTAAGCAAAGAGGGCCGCAGGTAAAACCCTGTCCCAATCTTGAGGATGATCCTCAGTTATCTTCCCTAGTAAGTTTTTGAGTGTTCTATTTAGCCGTTCGACCATCCCATTGGACATAGGATGATAGATACTACTCAAAGATCTCTCTATCTGCAGAGTAGACATTATTTGAGACATGGTATCCGATATTAGTTGGGTGCCATGGTCTGATAATATTTCTCCGGGGAATCCTAGACGAGAAAATATAAGCCAAAAAGCATCTGCAATGTCAGCAGTAGTAATGCTCTTCAGAGGAATAGCCTCTGGCCAACGTGTGCACATGTCCACACACGTTAAGATAAACTGATGTCCTCTAGCAGATTTGATCTTAAATGGACCAATGATGTCTATCGCCATTTTCTGAAATGGTCGAATAGGGATGTCTGCAGCCTGAATAGGTGCAGCATGGCGTGGACCTTTGGATTTGACTTCTTGACATACTATACAAGATCGACAATAAATCCGTATGTCTTTGTTTACAAAAGGCCAAAAGAAAGCCGCCAGAACTCTTGACTTTGTACGGGAAAAACCCATATGTCCAGCACACTGAGAGTCGTGAGCGTGCTGCAAAATTTTAACTCTCAAATTCTTGGGAACAAGAATCTGAGAATGACTTGACTTAGCAGAGTCTTGCACCATACGTACAAGTACGCCATTCCTCATTGTAATCCAAGATTTACTCTTTGTATCTTTATTCTTACTTACTTACTTAGTCGTTCCCCTTCTACCGTGAGGTGTAGAGGTTTGGAAGAGAGAGCACCAGACCATTCTATCAGCTGTCTTCTTCCTGGCCTGGTTCCATTCTAGTCCTCGGTCCTTCAAAGATTGTCTAATGTTGTCCTCCCAGCGGACTCTGGGTCGTCCTGGAGGTCTGGATCCCTGGCTCTTTGTTTCCCATGCTTGTCGTGGTAGCCGATCTTCTCCCATTCTGCAGACATGGCCAAACCATCTTAGTTGGGACTGTTCTATTTGGGTCTGCAGCGGATTGGATTGTAGGCCTTGACGGGTCGTCTGGTTACGGACCATGTCTCTTCTTGTTACTTGAACCACTTTCCTCAGATACCTCATTTCTGAGGTTTGGATCTGGCTTTTGTGGGTTGTAGTCATTGCCCACGACTCGCATCCATATGTCAAGACTGGGACATAGGTGGAGCGGTATACAGCCATCTTCGTTTTCTTACCAACCTCTTTCTTGCTGAGGAATCCACGATTTATGGCCTGAAAAAGTCTCCCAGCCGCTGCTTTTCGAGTGGCCAACTTTTCTTTGATGCCTCCCTTTCGGTCTATAATAGCTCCGAGATATTTAAAGTGGTCGACCTGCTCCAGGACCTGTTCTCCCAACTTAATCTGATGTTTTCTTTCTTCTCGTGATATCACCATGGATTTTGTTTTAGAGCTGCTTATGACCATCCCTCTCTTCTCCAGCTCTTCCTTCCAGACTTGCAGGTTGGATTGGAGATGTGCCTCTGATTTAGCAATCAGGGCAACATCATCAGCAAATGCCAGCTCCGAAATATAGACCTGTCTCATCTTCCAGTACCCCACTGAATACTTTCTTGTTCTCTCCTTACATGCCTTGATGACATCGTCCATAAGGAGTATGAAGAGGTAAGGTGATAGGATATCACCTTGTCTTACACCAGTGGTGGTCCTGAACTCTTCTGACTTATGGTTTGCTGTCCTCACATAATTTCTGCAAGACTTGTAGAAGCTCTGTATAGCATGAATCAGAGGTGCTGGAATATTCTTCCTTGCCAAACAGTCCCAAAGTTTGCTCCAGGGGACCCTGTCAAACGCCTTTTCCAGATCTATGAAACAAAGATGGATCTCACTCTTATACTCAAGGGCCTTTTCACTCAGCTGTCTGAGTGTGAAGATTAGGTCTTGAGTACTTCGGTTTGCTCGGAATCCGCACTGGACCTCATCCAATTGTGGCTCAGCTAGGCGTCGGAGTCTCTGCTCTAGGATTCTAGAGTAGATTTTACCAGGGACACTGAGAAGGGATATGCCTCTATGGTTTCCACATTGTCGATTGTCACCCTTTTTGAAAATTGGTGTTATGATGGCAATCTCCCAATCCTTTGGTATGGTCTTGTTGCACCATGCTGCCTGTAGGACCTTTAAGAGTAATAGGTCGCCTGATGCTCCCATGTACTTAACCATTTCTGGTGTTATACCATCATGCCCTGCTGCTTTGCCCATCTTGATTTTCTCTAGTGCTGCCCTCAGTTCTTCCATCTTTATGTCATCTTCACCATCATTGGTTTTCTCTTCTGTGCTAGTGGTTATCATTTCCGATGCTTCACCATGCTCACCATCCAGGAGTTCTGAGAAATATTCTTTCCATCTTTCCATTACTTCCTTCGGGGCAGTAAGCAATTTGCCTTGCTTGTCCTTTATAAATTTGAGAGGGCATTGTTTTTCCTTCCTCATGTTCTTTAGGGTCTTATAGAACACTTTCTGGTTTTCTTGTGCATCTTTTTCTAGCTTTTCTCCAAATTCTTCCCAGGACTTCTGTTTTGCTGCTAGCACTTTGTTCTTTGCTTCTGTTCTGAGTGTCACATATTCTCTATATTTTTCCATTTGTCCTGTTGTGTTTTTAGCTCCTAAGTATTGTTTCCATGCCATTTTCTTCTCTCTTATTTTCTCTTTGACTTCCTCTGTCCACCAAGGTGTCCTCTTTCTCTGGTTTCCAAGTCGGACTTCACCGCATGCTTCTGCAGCAGCTGTCTTTATGATATCCTTGAATTTATTCCAGAGGGTTTCCAAGTCATCAGGTCGTTCTTCTGTGCTGCTCACCGCTGTAGCAATAAGCCCCTGATATCTGGTCTTAATTTCTGGCTCTCTCAGCTTGTAGGTCCTAATGCTCATTTCTCCGGCTCGTTTACTTGGTTTTTTGCGTGATGTTGGGCAGTTCCTAGGCTGAGCAACTCTTTCAGTTGTTCGTTTGATTGTTAGCAGGTAGTGATCACTTCCAATCTCTGGCCCCCTCCAGACTCTTGCATCTCGGACATATCTGAATGAGCTTCTCCGAACAATGGCATAGTCGATCACTGACTTCTCATTCTTGGTTGGTTCACATCTAGTGTATGCATATATGCGCTTATGGGGGAACTTTGTGTTTGTAATGATCAGATTCTGCTCACTGCAGAATCTAAGGAGTCGCTTTCCATTGTCATTGAGAGTATCTTCTCCATATCTTCCGATAACTCCACCCCATCTAGCATGGTCATTTCCAACTCTGGCATTAAAATCTCCGAGCATGATAACTTCATCTAGGCAGTCATCCACTGTCCTTTGAAGCAGCTCGAAGAATTCCTCCTTGACCTCTGCTCTCTCATCCTCATTTGGCCCATACACTATGACCAGGTTGACTATGGTTTCTCCTTCTTTTAGTTTTACAACCATAATGCGCTCCGAGACAAAGTTCCATCCCTTGATACTATCTTTTTGATTTTGGGGTATCTTTATTCGGATCACCTTTTGTTGCAAGAGTGAAGAATTTCTTTAGAGTCGGATCCTCTTCTTGCTGTTTTATAAACGAGTCACGAGAAATTACCAAGGGATCATCTTGGTTATGCACTTCATTATCTTCAGTAGATGAAGTTTGAGGCATATTAAGAGCCTGAGCTCTAGTGACTACAGCATTAGCAGTTTGCATATTTTGTTTTTCCCAAACGGAAATTTGTTGCGGAGTGCATTCTTTGACTCCGTGAATACGACCGATGATAAGATCAGCGATCGGATTCGGCAGAAGACATGCATGTACATCTCCTGTAAAGAAAGGAGTAGCAATCCTAATGATAGCAGTAGAGTATTTCTCTAAGGTGCCGCCAAATGTTATACATTTGACTACTTTTCCAGTGGCACGAGAAGGACCTACAAGTGACTGCCTAACACCAATTGTGGTGCATCCAGAATCAAAAAGAACTGAGACTGGATTGTCATTTACTAAACCTTTATGTAAGACAAGAGAACCTCTTCCATCATGCGCGACTGACGCAGGAAGAGTGGGAAGAGGATGGCCACAACTTAAAGTGGACACCGTAGTTGGTTCAAATAATGTTTTGCATTGGGGCACTGAGATGCTCTCCCAAAATCAAAAGCGGAACATGCCATATTATTAGCGTCATTATTATCTTTAGTCTGTTTATAGGCTTCATGTAACTCTTGCTGTGCAGAGTTTGCCTGATAATGTGATTTATGTTTTTTGTATTGTGATCTACCTCGATTATTATTGCCTCTGTAATCATTATTGTTTCCTCTATTGTAACCCCTATTTGGGTTTGAGTCATAGTTCTCATGGTTACCATTATCATATTCATTATAATGAGTATCTCTATAATTATGATCTTGTTGTCTCCATGATGGATGACTTGGATAGTTTCTATAATGACTTCCTCTGCGGAAATTCCTATAATTATGACCACCCCTGAATCGAGGGCTGTCGGCTCGTCTCCAGTACTTCGCAGAAGAACCCTGAAATGACTGGTTACCTTGGTTTTGATAACTATTATGGTTACCCTTTTTATCAAACCTGTTTTGTTGTCCCTGATATTTGTGTGAATAATTAGGGTTGTATGGTGTTGCTGATGCAACTGGCATACTTTCTTTAACCTTAGCATTGATAAAAGCTACGTCCGGATGTGCCGTGACGTATTGGGTACAATATTCTTCCATTTCTTTTAGTGTCTTGGGTTTACGCTCATGTAGAAATTCAAGGAATGGTTTATTTATACTTGACATAATCTTGTCTCTGAGCAACAAGTCCATAAGTGCTTCATATGTCTTTTCTGTTTTGGACAGCTCAATCCAACGATTAAATATAAGACGTGTCCTTGCAATGAATTCTGAGAATTCCACCCCTGATTCAGGTACCATTTTCTTAAACAAAATACGGTAACCTTCCTCTGTTAATTGATATTTTTTTCAATAAAGCTGCTCTGATAACATCATAATTACCTTTGTCAGTCTCTTCAACCAAACTTAAACTTGTAAGAGAATCACCTTTCAAATTTTCTGATAACTGGTTAGCATATTGTGATTTATCCACATTATGAGCTCGACAAGAGCGTTCAAATCTATCCAGCCAGAATGTTATGTCATCACTGGAAGGATTGAACGCTGGTACCTTGACCTTGTAAGTAAAGGGTTTACCATTACCACTAGAGGACTGATTAACATTACTCATATTTGTCAATTTCAATTTTTCTAACTCAAATGCTAACAGTTTTTCCTCATGTTCTCTTTTTGCCTTTCTCTCCTCGGCTTCAGCTTCTCTGTCTAATCTCTTTTGTTCAGCTTCTTTGTCTAATCTCTTTTGTTCAGCTTCAGCTTCTCTGTCTAATCTATTTTGTTCAGCTTCTCTGTCTAATCTCTTTTGTTCAGCTTCAGCTTCTTTATTTTGTTTTTCCATTTCCATTTGGAATCTCCATTCGTCTACTTGCATCTGCAATTTCTTTTGCTCAAATTCTAATTCCATTCTTCTATCCTCAGCTTTTTGTTTTCTCTCTTCCGTCTTTTGTGCTTTTTCAAATTGACTGGTAGCATACTCCTCTAACTTATCACCAGTCTTGCCTAGGGATTTCCCTAACTCAATGAAGTAATCTAAAGTCGACATAATGTATACCAATATGTGACTAGGTACCTGAAATAGCAATAATGAAATATATCTCCAAATAAATGGAAACAAGCTCTTAATAGCTTGAATAATCAGCTCCTTTATCCCAATCTCTGTGGGAAACAAGCCTTTAAATAAGGTCTTGTATAATCAACTGTGTACCTAAAATAACAGCAATTAATCCTGAGTTGATTATTTCTAATAAGTTCACTACACAGCTAGTAGTGTATGATCAAGTATATTTTATAGTATATGTGAACCAACAACATACATAAAGTACAAATAGGAAAAACAATACGAAAACATTTGCAGAAATCAAATAAATCAAATAGGGAAATCAATGAAAATAATCACAGAATCTGTGATGACAACTGCAAGGGAATAAACAAAACAAATGACGTCACAGTGTATAAATATAAAGTTGTATAGAACTGAATTATAGGAAAGATGAGACCTACAAATACAAACAAACCAAAACAAAACTAAAGAACAGAAAAAATATCACAAAAACAACGATAAGCACAGTCTTCACAGCTAACAAAAAATAGCAACAGATGTTGCATGCAAATTTTCAATTAAGAAAATTGCTCCCTACAGAACACTAATATAGGACCAATATGACTCGGTATACCCTATACTAGTCACCTCACCAACCGCCCACAGAAATATACACAAATATCACATATAAACATGTAAACATCAATATACATATAGCATAAATACATATAATATAATTAAATGTGTTGCAGGTAGAATGTGTTGCAGATAGAAGGCTCAGTTATAATGGTACTGTATTATGGTACTTTATTAAACAATTAATTCTGGCCTAAATTATTAAAGTTCAACACAAACTATGGCAGTGCAGGAAAATCCACCGTTTACAGTTCCTAAGAATCACAAGTAGGACTTCTCGCTTCAGTTGCACTGTACATTTCGCAAACACAGTCAAATATATGCTCCAACTTTGATGTGTAATGCTGTTTGTTTTATGTAAATACCGTCTGTTCAACGAGCGCTGACCTATTTACTGCATACGATCGATAGGGCAGGTCATGCTGACATCGACTGTAGAGTTGTACTGCTGGTGTGTCGTATCAGGCCACAGGAAACGGTCTGGTCTCAGTAGCTGACTTCTCAAAATGTCCACTGTGCAGATTGACCCAGAAAGCTGGCCTACCACATTGATAAGGTCTAATTTTCGGTCACCACATTGAGAAAGCTTGTTTCTTGCACCAGATTGACATGGACTGGTTTTTTGTGATATTGCTTGTCCAGTCACAATGTTCTGTAAATTGGTCAGGTTACCGACTGTTGGGGCCCTGACAAGGTGTACTGTTAAGTGCGTATATTCTGATGCAATGGGTGAGTGTAAACATCAATAATGATAACGCGAATGGATGACAGTTCGACAGGTTCACAGGACACTCACTCCAATCACAGGTGGAAGTCAAGGATGGCTGGACTACTGTGGTCGTTTCATACTGTTTAATAGGACGCACACACTTAGACAGTACGTGTATAGTTACAGGAACACATGTCGACATAAATAGCATATTGTTGATCAATGGTCTACCATCTTAAGTTAGCATTCATGTTGAATAACATCACAATGGAACATCTGTAGACAAGCATTTAGATTTCCACTGTTTATCAATATAATCATCAGGCCTTACTGACCGAGCGTGTCAGTTAATAAATACTGTTCAAGCCTGACTCCTAGACAGAACCTCTTTTCTAGCAAAGATTCCTTTAGGTAAAGTTCAGCAAATTTAACTGAAGATAATTTTAACCCACCAGTATTGGGTTGTCTTTATAACTGTGATCTCTTAATCATCACCTGATAATAAGGGGCATCCCCGTTCTCTGATTGATGATCGACAAAAAGTTAGAATCCAAAATGGCTTCTGGTTCCCTTTTGAGCATCGCTCACTATACGGATGTATAGCAAATCTTCAATAGAAGCTTTGTTCATAAACACCAATGTTTCTACAAGAATCAGCATATTCTTTCATCTTAAATGCTGCATACAATCATCTACAGTGCTGCTAGGTAACATATCATCCCGACATATGGATATGGATAATCCTAATGTAGACATCTGCCCAGTTAAGCCTAGGACGACAAAAGTTCAGTAAAATGTTCTTTTACCTGGGCATGGGAAAAACACTAGCAAACACAAACGCTCTCCTAGCGTCACTGAATCAACACTGGGGAACTCATGGACTTAACAATCCTAGAAGAAACTGTCTTCGTTCCCATAATAAATCATAGAGATCACAGACTTTGGACAGGTCTAAAGCCATGACATCCCGCCAGGCTCCTTCATCACCGAAGCACTGCCTAACGTATCTTCATGCGCCGAAAGTGCCTGACCCCAAAGTACAGTACAAGGAAAATAGTCCGACATAGACATACAAAGATAACACGATATAAGACCGAATCGTCTCAAACAGACAAGGAGTAAACATAGATTCGGATCATAAACATCCCTGCATAAACCTAAACAAGAATAATCTGTTTCTGGCTATACCAGACACAAAATATGACATAAGTCTAGATTCATACGCCAAGTTCGATATTCAGGAAAAATACAAGAACAGATAACTCATAGAATGAATACACATCGACTAATCTGAGTTCTGTCCCTTAGATTAAGAATCGTGAATTCAAAGATAAATATATTTTTATCAGACAAATAAATACATTTTACATTTGTATGCGTACCAACAGTAATCTGTGCGTCACACAAAAGAATATGTGCGCAACACCGTCTTACATTTTGCCCTTCCTCTTACTCATCTTTTATTGCTAGTTATCCAGACATTCTCCAACATACTTAGGGTATTAGTTTAATGGCGATGCAACATTATAAGTAGTATAAAAGCATACATTTACAGTATCTGATTACAATTAAGAAGTAAGGTTTATTAAAATGAAAAACTAGATCGTCAGACCCTCCATACAGTATATTAGATAATAATTCGAAATATAATCCCTTAGGGCGGCTTATAATTGGCACTCATAATGTATTTGAACAGTCTACGATTATATGAGGAGGGACTGTGCATGTTTTTCAGATCATATGGAAGATAGTTCCAAAGATGAGCAGCTGAGTAAGCCAAGCTCTTCTTAAACAAATCTAGCCTGCGCTTGGGTACCTGTAACTGGTTTAAGCGGTTACTACGTTTTTCACTGAATTTTAAAAGTGGCCACAGATACATTGGAGCATTCTGTGACAAGATTTTGTGAGCGAATTTAGCTTTGTTAAATAAGAAGCGCTTTCTAAGGGGTAATATTTTAAGATAGTTATATAGATCTATACAATGTGTTTGGTTTTTATCAGCAACTAGGCGCACTGCACGTTTTTGAAGTGAATGAAGCCTTTTTGTGTTGGATATGGAACAACCATCCCAGATTGTGGAACAATAGTCTAGGTATGTTTGTATATGAGAAGTGTAGAACATTTTCCTTGCCCCCTCATCCAGGAAGTGTTTGATTTTGGCTAATTGGTAAACGTTTTGTGCCGTTAGCTTTGTGAGTGCGCTTACATGCGAGTTCCAACTTAGGTGCTGGTCAACAGTTAGACCTAGAGTTTTATGTTCATTTACGTTTTCAATTAGTGATGTTCCAATGTAGAGCTGAAGTGTTGTTTTCTGCGAGTTTTGTAGTTTTTGTCTGGTTGATATTAACATACATTTCGTTTTACTAATATTTATTTGCATTCGATTCTCGTTGCTCCACTTAATAAGATTATGTGTATCAGTTTGTAAAGATAGTTCTAGTGAGGTGCAACTTTTGTCACTAGTGTAAATGTGGTAAAGTGGGATATATATAAATATTTATAGGGGACTTAGTGTACTGACTGAGATCAGCTGTGAAGGTATCAATATCTAATAAGGGTAGTGTATTATAGATGACCTTACTTGCTACCACATATTTATACCTCAGTCAGAATTATTCTGGAATATAGTGATGATTACGTTGAATGTCTAGGGTATGTATATGATGAAGTGTAAGTCACAACAACAACAGACAGATAAACAATTTAATTTATTCCACCACACGTGACAACACTGTGACACTCACACACATGTAACATTCTATAAGACTATCTTGAATGAGTCACTGGTAAATTTTCAAATATCAATATGTATTAAGTACTTTTCATTAATATATATGTGTCCTGATTCAAATACAAAGTGAACCAGGAATCACAATCAATTTTAATTACAAGTTATATGTACAGAATTTATCAATATGAATCTTGTAGTGACATATTTTATTAATCTTATCCTATGTGTGTCAGTTGTGTAGTAGTAATATGAGGTAATACTGGTGTTGTTTTTTTCAAGCTATGTTGTTATTTGTCATCATGACTTCAAGTGTTTATTTCTGTTGGAACTAGTATTGGAGATGTTCTCAGTTCCGTTCATTAAAACAATTAATTTCCCCTCTTATTTTTATACAATATCAGTTTAAGATGGGGTTACATAATGTTGAGCTCCGCTGGCCACATAGGCTTAACTTTCGTGATGGCGGCAGGAAAAGACTCCTCTGCTCGATTGCTCCCCTGTGTTCTGGAGACACCTCACTGTTTGCTATATGGACCAAGGAGTATGCTGTCCGCCTCTGGATTCAGCAAAGCTCTGACCAGGTACTGCTCAATAGCTTTAGGACCACAGTCCCTGAAACAAGAAGGTTGTACCTCCTACTTCAGAACTAATTTATACTCTATTTCTACACTGAGCACAATACATAACAAACACTGAGTTCAGAGCGGTAGGCCAACTGCTATCTTCATCTGAAACAATTTTCACCAGTATATTCCTCCCTAATGGTTACTACGCCTCTGCAATTCCAGCATTATTTCTTTCTAGTCAATAATATAGGTGGCAGTGTACTGTTTGGCAATTCCATGCAGTTTTACTTTCCTCCGACACCTTCTGTTCAGGTTGGAGCCTATATATGCTTCACCTCATGTTCGCTACTGAACCACACATATATACAGACATAAATTATCAATTTACATTCAATTTTCATTAAAAGATGTCAAATATTTCAAGCTTACCACAGTTCATGGAAATAACACAGAATTACGTTGACCGGCAATGAATATAGCACAATTTCGATCTGCCGATGTCCCAGGCTTTTATTTAGCAAAATATGCACTGGTGCTCAACGCACTGATTCTGTAGTAAGTTTATTTGCAAATGTGGTGTTGACCTGACGCCTCTAATTGACTATATTGGCTGGTCTAACCAATCATGCCATGTTTACACAGCTTTTCAAAAAAGTACTCCTACTCACGTTTCCCCTAACAACAAAGAAGTAGTATTTATAGTCCGACTAATCGTGTTTAGCCTTACATTTATTTTCCGCCAATCAAATAGGAGGTAACATGTCAGCCTATTTCCCGTACAATGGTGGGGTGAAAATCTGCCACTGAGCGATTCTGATTTGGGTGTTGTCTGACATCCCTCACTATTTCTTTTGGCTATAATTTGGTAATTCCTAGACTATTTGCGTAACACTCAACATATTATTTGTCAGCAAGTCCTAAGGAACCCAAATATACAAATTTAAAGGAGCTAAGTGGCTGCGTTCAAAATATGCACTTTCTTCTACCTCCTGTTTACTTCGAAAACGATGTGGTGTCTGGGTACTGTAATGTTTTCAAACGTAAACCAGTATAATGTCATATTTCCTAATAAGCGTTTTTCAGGATTTTAAAACCTAACTCTGGTATGGGTAGTGTTTTTATCACTGTCGATTTGAAAAAAGCTAGTGCATGTGGCCTTACACGCGTGATGGCAGCAATTGTGTATCGCGCGACTGTGGTAGTATTGCCTGCGTCCCTGCTTTCAGCCCTCCCTTCTTTCTATCTTTAGTCCATCTGTCTTTCGTTTTAGGTAACGTAGTGTATAAAAAGACATGAATGGAATTTTAAATCTAGGTCAACCTGCGTATCTCAAGGTTTTTCTTAGAAATGCAGCATATGTTTTATCGTAGAGGGCGGGTATTGAAGCAGTAGGCTTTTACTATCAACGTGAAACGTTACAATTTGCAGACGAAGTAGAAAACAAGGGGGATTTCGAGTACAGTCATTGTGACAGCACTGTTCTTTACCAGTCTTCTTTCCTTTTATTAAATTTATTTGTTAGGCTTTACATTTACGTTTTAATTTATATATGTGGATTAGAATTTCTCACGACAGTAAACAGTACAGTCATCGGCAAACAGGTCACAGGATGAATGTTTGATGTACAGAGGAAGATCATTAATGTATACGGCAAAGAGAAAAGGGCCGAGAATAGAGCCCTGAGGAACACCGATATGGACAACAGTTGGGTTGGACAAAGAATTATTGTAAGACACCACTTGTTGTCTGTCTGTCAGGAATGATTTAATTAACTTCACCAGCTTAAGATTTACTTTCATTGTTTCCAATTTTCTGATTAAAATAGTGTGATCTATCAGAGAGAAAGAGAGAGAGAGAGAGAGAGAGAGAGAGAGACAGACAGACAGACAGACAGACAGACAGACCGAGAGAGAGAAATAGAGTGAAAAAATGATGAAAAAGAAGAAATAGAAGAATAGGAAAACACCCCCCCCCCCCCCCCCAAGGTGTGCAAAGAATAAGCAAATTTTAGATTGGTTTTTTTTTTATCGTTTTGTCAAGATTTAACCTAGATAAAAGGTGGATCTATTATATTAGGTCGCATTTCCACATATAACAGATCATCGGCTGTTGAAATTTTTATCTTAGAAGTGTATCTACATTATTGTGATATATACATCTGCCTGTGATAACACTATGTTTTATGTAAAATATTTTAATATTCCTTGAAGAAACAAATACGAAGAGGCAATAGAAACGGCAGTTACATTAATTTCTATAACGCCAATAAATTTTGCAGATCAATATCTATTATTAATTTTTTGTAAATAAGATATTGTAAATATCTTATGTACAACCAACCTGAACAACTGAAATATATGACAATTTTCTCATTGGGCCATTTTCTCTGGCAACAGATATTTCTTCCCATAAACCATGCGCATGTCTTAAAAGTGCACCACAATGAACATATTAATACTAACGGGTAATACAGTGGGCCGATTTTGCCGACAATTTAACGCAAAATAAATAAAGAAACCTGTTAACTCCTACCGAGAAAAGTATATTTGACAAACTTAGAAGTAAATGAAAAGATATTGGAACAGGTGAAAAGTTTCTGAAATCTTGGACACATAACAGCGTATACTAGATGAGAATATGAAATCTGTGTGAGATTAAAACTGGATTGACCACAAGTACATTTAACATGATGAGACAGATTTATTTATAAACAAACTAAAAATTTGAGTTCTCTATCCTTTATTGTGTACTCTTCATTACCGTACACTATGGTGACCGGGCGTCCGGATTTGCCCTTCTTTTCGCGCCTAAACCGAGCGTCCGGTCGGATTTTTTTTAAATGTTGAAATATCCAGCTTTTATGGGATTGGCTACATTACTCACGTGAAAGACATCATTTTTGAAAAATCTTCATTGAAATCAGATTTCCAAGAACAGAATTAAGAATTTTTATCTCCGCAAAATCGACGGATCGCGCATTTAGAATTCAGAAGTTGGCTACTAGACCAATTATATCGGCAATTGAGTAGCATTTCCACTTCCAATATTACATTTTTAGCATCGCTTATTGCTCCGAGTTTCCGGTTCCGATCTTCATTAGCAGCAAGCTTCGCTTTTCGGTCACATGTGGACGTCGTGAAGCGTTAGCTTTTTTCGTGTGTTTACTGCTTATGATAATCTACAGTTTATCCATCTAGATTCATCGAAGCAATTGCTTGCTCAATTTAGCCTAATGGATAGATAATCCGGCCCTGCTTGCGTGCAGAGGTATCACATTTGTGTCAGTAGCAATAAAAGGTGCTGCTGATTTAAATAAAGAAAAACGCACACACACAAACGTGAAACGAGAAAAGCCACAAAAAAGCACTTAAATCTGAAAGTTTGCAATCAAAATTTACAAAAGAAACAAGCACGAAACAGTATAAAGTTGCTGCTACAGAAGGCCATTTTGGTTTTCATACTGTGAAACATCACAATAGTTTCAAATCAGAAAGCAGTACTTCATAACGGTCTCCCTGATTCAGAAATGGCTAACAAATGCGCATGCGCCAGAACCAAAACAACTGCTACCGTCATTTCTGTGACTGAAAAGTTCTAGATTGATCCCATTTTTGAAAGACTGGAAGAAAACAGCGTTGCTTTTTATGGGGCTCCCACTGATGTGAAGAAACACTGCTCGGGAATACAGGTAGAAAATAGATATGCAAAATAATAAGTTTCACTCTCATTTACTAATTTAAAAATTATGTCCTACTTTTTGTCCTCCTTTTTCAGTATAGTATTCTATCTTGTCCTCATTTTCATGACAAACAATGAATATTGTCCTCCTTTTTACGTTGAACGATATGGTAACTCTATAACTTCGTTGTCTATTGCAAATTACAAATAATATTAACCTTAGTTCGTACTGCTTTTATATTTATTGCAATTAGTTTATTATGAAAAAATACCTGAGTAGTATAGTAATGGGTAAATTAAAACCTCGTCTGTTGCATTTTACAAATAATTTTAACTTTAACATGGAATGTACCATTGATAAATGACATTATATTATATAGTCTGCCATCAATGGTACCTATACCTTGTAGCGGTATGGCAGCTTGTGTACCCTGACAACCCCCAGAGCTATGCCAGTGGGAGTTTTACACCTGGTAGGTTCAACCAAGCTGGACTGGTCGGCGTGGGTAGGGGTCAGACAAAAGCTGGTACCCTGGTCCTCCAGGTTGGGGGTTTTAGCACAGGGCCGACACCCCTGTCTATGTAAAGAAAAATCGCACATGTTACGTAAACGTCAACAAATGGAAAAACGTTGATGCGGGACGGACATCCGGAGTCTCAGGCTCGTATGACTGACAGTGGTGAAAACCGAAAGGAAGCCATTGGCATGAAAACGGATGCCCTGATCGCAAAACACGAAACCAGAATTGGGTTTTGGAATGTCAGAACGATGCATGAGGCAGGGAAGCTGAGACAAATCACAGCAGAGATGAGGAACTACAAATTACATATCCTGGGAATAAGTGAGAGCAGATGGGCCGGGACGGTGAGAATAAAAACAGCTACAGGGGAAACAGTACTTTACTCTGATAGAGAGGATGGTCAGCTCAACGAAGGTGTAGCCATTATCCTGAAGAAAGGAATGGAAAGGTCTTTACTGGAATGGAAACCCATCAACAACAGACTGATAAGAACTAGACTGTGAGGGAGATTCACCAACACCACAATTATACAATGCTGTGCACCAACAAACGACAGCGATGAAGAGAACAAGGACGAGTTATATCAACAGGTACAAAAGGAAATGGAAACTGCACCCAGGTAAGATCTTATTATAGTAATGGGAGACCTCAATGCGAAAGTTGGAACACACAATAATTATAACGAAAGAGTAATGGGGAAATGCGGCAGTGGAACAGTAAATGAGAATGGGGACAAATTAATAAGCTTCTGCAGTACCGTATTAAAAACCTGGTCGTTGGAGGAACACTTTTTCCACACAAAGAAGTGCACAAGTTAACGTGGGAATCACCAAACGGACGGGACAGAAACCAGATAGATCACATAATGATCAATGGCAGATGGAGACATGCATTACAAGACGTGAAAGTAAGAAGAGGCGCAGATGTGGGAAGTGATCATCACCTAGTAGTAGCAAGACTGAAGGTGAAACTCAGAGCTGCTGGACCAGTTGCAGTCAAAAAGAAAAGATATAACATCACGAAACTTAAGGACCCCCTCACTAGAAAAGCTTTCGTGGTCGACCTAAAGAGATGATATCAGATTACCAAAGGCCAGGAAAGAACAGAGACCGATGATGTCGACCAGAAATTCAACACCATCTCAACAACATACAAGGAAAGCAGCGAGTCATGCTTGGGATTCCAGGAAAGAAAGAGACAAGACTGGATAACACCAGAAACGCTAAACACCACAGCGAAGAGAAAGGAAATGAAAAGAAAGAAAACAGAAGCTAAGTCTCCCAGGTTAATGGCAATATAAAGTGAACAGTACAGTCAGCTGACAAGGAAGTAAAACGTCAAACCCGTGCTAACAAAAGGACATTTCTGGATGACCTTGCAAGACAGGCAGAAGGGGCAGCACTGAGAAATGAACAAAGCACAGTTTACACAATAACTAAAACTATCAGTGGAAAACGAGGTGCAAACAACATAACATTAGTAAGAGACAAGCAAGAAAATCTCATCACCACAGCATTAGGGCAGGAAACAAGATGGGCAGAGCATTTCAGAGAAACACTGAATAAGGAACTACCAGAAACTCAGCCGAATGTTCCTGAGGCTGAAAGTGACTTAGACGTAAATACTGACATTCCACGAAAAGAAGAAATCATCACAGCTATCAAAGGGTTAAAAAATGGAAAAGCGCCTGGTCACGACAAATCAAAATGCTGAGTTATTCAAGGCAGACACTGAATTAGCAGCAGAACTATTAGAACCACTATTTGCACAAGTCTGGGAAACTGAGACAACACCAACAGAGTGGAGTAAAGGAATAATTGTCAAATTGCCCAAGAAGGGCGCAACAACTGGAGAGGAATTACTCTCCTCTCAGTTCCCAGTAAAATACTAGGCAGGATAATCATCCAGAGAATTTCAAAAGCAGTTGACCATAAACTGAGAAAAGAACAAGCGGGTTTTAGAAAGAACAGAAGATGTGCAGATCATATATTCACTCTCAGGAACATTATAGAGCAGTGCTCAGAATGGCAGAGACAGCTAAACATTAACTTTGTTGATTTTGAAAAGGCTTTTGACAGCATACACAGGGACAGCGTATGGAAAATACTTGAGGGCTTATGGAATTCCCAGCTGCTTTTTTCCATCATAAAAAGCCTCTATTCTAACGTTACATGCAGTGTTGGATTGAGTAACTGTTACGTCCTTTTTCACCCTGAGTGTTTAAAGGGTGTGGGACTTAACAGTATTGAAGTTGACATAAGTCTAACTTTTGTTAAAAGGGTACGTATATGTGTAAGTTATAATGGGTTATGTGTAGGTAATAATGTTTAAATTAGTGGCGCACGGAAGAGCACATATTTGGTGCGTTTGTTTTGAGATTGTTGCTAATCACTGCATGACGCAGTGGACAGAGACAAAATGCCGGTTGAATAGGACAGACGTTGGTCTGGTCCAAGAGCCCCATATTGTGGGAATATTAATATAATAGTGGTTTAGCTACCTTCCAGAAGGAAGTGTTAGCAGTATATAAATATGTAAGTATTTACGATTAATACGCGCTTTCTGTATTACCAGTATGATCTAGTTAGGGCTTCGACGTGGTCATTGATAACCCGCTGCAAGTGAGAACTGATCCTCTGCTGAGGTATATTTTGGTTTGAAGATACACTGAAGTTTTTGCCAGTGAATTGTCCGGCGTCTCGTATATATAAAGATGATTAGTAAAGGGATCTTCTAGCCATAAGTTTCGTTCAGGAGGTCCATCAAATGTATATGGAAATGCAATCTCGACAATTATATAAGTCGACCAAATTATTGACTGATTTTTCTATATTAACTACGTCATACCTACTATGAAAGTATCTGTATGGCTCGACACAGCCATTTGTATGATTGATGACTGTTTATCATGATGTCCACGTCCTCGTTATCGTAAAATAAACTGTTGACATTTTATAATCAAGACATGGGTCCAGTTACCTTAATTACCACCGTCACAGTTAACGTTCGTTTCAGTTTTGCCATTGACTTATCTACATCCCACCATTAGAACATTCGCGTTTAAACATGTTAAGTCGGCAATAGAGAAACTCTAAGTCCGACGTTTCTTGACATCGCACTTGCCAGGGGTGTCAGACTGTTACACATTTTAAGAAGTTCCAACATCTAGTGGCCAGTGCTGAGAATGAGGACCAACGTGGCTACTACAGCTGGTGGCCAGTGTGGGGAATGAGGACCAATGTGGCTACTATAGCTCTCAATAACAGAGATGTGAAGTCATCGAAATCTACAAGGTACGCAATTGCTTTACAGCCGTACCATGTTACGATCCGAGAAATCCCTGGTTCGGAAAACGTACTTGCTGATGTTCTCTCCCGTTGTCCTCATGAGTCGATCGAGCCTATGCACCCTACAAAGAGTAACGCCTCTACACTGACAATTCCTCGATTGTGACGTGCTACTTAAGGAACATGAACATTTCTTCGTTCAGTGATATTATTTTATTACTAAATATCACCGTCAATGCATTTACATTACCGTTTTATGCTATCTGTGCGTCAACAATAACATTACAGTGATTTTATATATACATTATTCCAGTGATAAGTTTAGATAACTTGAACTTAGAAATAACGTGTTATAATGTGAAAAACATTTCAACGTAATAACAGTTACACTCAAACATGACATGGTGAAATTTTTGACAGTCTTTAAATCTAACATTACGACTTCATGACATGTTTTAAAAATTACTCCAGTTCGGATTACTAGCATTTTTAATGCCGTGAATTCTATGCTACAATTATTACAATTAAGTTAACTTAATTAAGTTAGATGTTTACTAGATGAATATTGCAAAGTTATTTATTGCTATTTCATAGCGCTTATAACTGTCGCGCATAACATATCTCATGGAGCATATTAGCAGTCGTACTTTATTAGTATCGCTAATTATTTCTACGCCATTTTAGGGGTGTTGTTTGATTCGCGTATTTTATTTTTATCCTTCCTCATTCCTACCTCATGATTTTATGCATTCATATTCCATTTATTTGAGTTCATTTATTGACATTTTTGTTTATTTATTATCACCCTTATTCCCTTATGTTCTCTATTGTTTCTATATTTGCCACATTTTTGTTGATAGTGGTTATACAGTTTCTTGCATTACCTTTCATTTATTTGAGTTGAATTAAGTTTCAAATCTCTTCCTTCACTTTTATTACTTTCTTCATGATAATTATGTTTATATAATGGATAATATAATTTGATTGACCTCTACGCGTTAATTCAAGTAAAAAAATAAATGAATTTTTTTTCTCCGGGGGTTGAGGTAAACTGTTACAACCTTTTTCACCCTGAGTGTTTAAAGGGTGTGGGACTTAACAGTATTGAAGTTGACATAAGTCTAACTTTTGTTAAAAGGGTACGTATATGTGTAAGTTATAATGGGTTATGTGTAGGTAATAATGTTTAAATTAGTGGCGCACGGAAGAGCACATATTTGGTGCGTTTGTTTTGAGATTGTTGCTAATCACTGCATGACGCAATGGACAGAGACAAAATGCCGGTTGAATAGGACAGACGTTGGTCTGGTCCAAGAGCCCCATATTGTGGGAATATTAATATAATAGTGGTTTAGCTACCTTCCAGGAGGAAGTGTTAGCAGTATATAAATATGTAAGTATCTACGATTGATACGCGCTTTCTGTATTACCAGTATGATCTAGTTAGGGCTTCGACATGGTCATTGATAACCCGCTGCAAGTGAGAACTGATCCTCTGCTGAGGTATATTTTGGTTTGAAGATACACTGAAGTTTTTGCCAGTGAATTATCCGGCGTCTCGTATATATATAAAGATGATTAGTAAAGGGATCTTCTAGTCATAAGTTTCGTTCAGGAGGTCCATCAAATGTATATGGAAATGAAATGTCGACAATTATATAAGTCGACCAAGTTATTGACTGATTTTTCTATATTAACTACGTCATACCTACTATGAAAGTATATGTATGGCTCGACACAGCCATTTGTATGATTGATGACTGTTTATCATGATGTCCACGTCCTCGTTATCGTAAAATAAACTGTTGACATTTTATAATCAAGACATGGGTCCAGTTACCTTAATTGCCACCGTCACAGTTGACGTTCGTTCCAGTTTTGCCATGGACTTATCTACATCCCACCATTAGAACATTCGCGTTTAAACATGTTAAGTCGGCAATAGAGAAACTCTAAGTCCGACGTTTCTTGACATCGCCCTTGCCAGGGGTGTCAGACTGTTACACATTTTAAGAAGTTCCAACATCTAGTGGCCGGTGCTGAGAATGAGGACCAATGTGGCTACTACAGTAATCTAACTTTCGAAGTGAAAACAGGTGTACGACAGGGATGCCCCTTATCAACAAAATTATTTTTGACAGCCATAGACTGGGTGATGCGCCAGCTGTCGTATATTTTTGATAGGGTAATTCTTCTTCTTCCTCGTTCGCCCTGAAAAGGACGGTGGTTGCGTTGTGTCTGTTTACGCCGTAGCTGTGATATCTGCACCTTTCGGTCGACACATCCGACTTCAGCACGGCATTTTTTAGGGACCGGGTTTGCCTTCCCATTTCGATCCGTACTCGCTCAGCCAGACTGCACTGCTGCAGACTGTTTCCAGGACCACCACGTGGAGGTGGAGTACGGTCTTGACCAGCTCTGGTTCGCTGGTCCTGATGCAAGCAGTCAAGCTATGGGTCGCTGACTGCATTCACTATTGCTGCATCTTTTGGTCCCGATAGGGTAATTAAGATCAATTTTGGCCCAGCCTGAATAGGACTAGAACAGGTGATAGCTCAGTGAGAGATCAGGTAAAGAAATAGATTTTTCACAAGTGAAATGGTGAAAGGTAAAATTCTGTCCGTGGATTTGAGAGATAATCAATCCAGCCTATCTATTACGACTGAGATTTGTAGATCAGACAGTTTCCCTATAAATATATAGATATATATTCAACCACTCACTTCTATACACACACAGATACGTGACGATAATTAGACGCACATACGTGAAACCTATAACTATGGAATTGGGTTCTTTTTGGGACAAGCTGACCGACACACGTAAATAAAGTTTATGTAAATTTTATTTATCATAAAGAAACTACAACACAACAATATCTTTGAATATCAAAATCAAATACAATGAGCATAGGTTAATGAGTTAATTAAAGCGTTAGACTCATAGGTTTAATCCTCTCTCCCTCTGTTGAGACAAGATCCCGTTAGAGCAAAGTTATTAACCCCCGAAAGAGTCAAAGGTTTTTACGCTATGGTCTAAAATTCCCTCTACAGTAAAGAACAGAGTTATAAGTTAATCTATTCTGAAGTGAAATAAAGGAGCAGCTTTAGCAAAACTTGCAAAAGCAAATACAAAATAAGTACATGGGTTATATCAAAATAGAATTATTCTTCCCCCGCTTTCTCTCGCTCTGACAAACCTGTGATCACAAATTCAGTCTCTCTTACCTACAAAGGTGCTTTCACCACATCTGGAACAATTGATAATGGCACCCACAGCCCATCCACGGTTGGTTGTTTGGCGAATCAAGCCCCAGTTTCTCCAACGACTAATTAATCAAATGTTGGGAAACGCTTGATTCACTATTGTAAGTAGGATGCTGATAAAGATCACTTCAATTATGGTCCAGGTAGTAAAATAATTATGAGATCTTAATGTCACAGTGTATATTAGCTTGGAATCTTCAATCGTTACATCAAATGTCAGGTGAATAAATCTGTTCAGGATCAATCTTCTTCACAACACGTGGTCGTTATACAGGTAATGTCAATGTTTGATTTGCTAGCCACAACAGGCTGAATGTTTATGAAATTGGGAAAAGAAATCTGGATATTCTATAAGTCCAGTTATCATTTATCCTTAATATTATTTGGGTTGGTACTCTGTCTCTTTCTGGGTGTACCACGAGACCAGACAAGTCACCTTGAAAAAAACCCGATATTATATCAGAAAGTTCTTTGATAAAGTTTATTTCCAGTTTCATATGGAATGGAAGCCGCTGGTAAGGTTTAGGGTTTGACCCAAATACTGTATAGGAAGAAAATACAAATACTTAACATAATATAGTATAATTCACAAACCTATCCTTACCCCGCGTAACATAGAAGATATATTATCCACTTCGGTTATTTAACTTAAATTAGAAACTATAAAGTTTAAAAAAACTTCCGTGAAATAAATTCTAGTCATTTAAAAAGAATCAATCATCATGAATTAGAAATAAATACATATTTCGTCAATACTCATGATGAATCCGTGCATTTACTTAGTTGGTTAAAATATTCTCTGACTGGTTACTAGCAGTTAATTAAATTTTTATTATAGCTTGAAAAGTTTAGCTAGAAATATTTATTTGTTCTGCTATTCACTGTAACTCAGTAAAACTTTAGAGCTATAATAATATAACGGACCTAACTAGTAAATCACTCTGCACCGAAAATAACTAGTAAAATGTATTTGACGATTTAAAAAGATTAAATCACTAAAACTACTAGTATAGTATTTACCTCAACACCGAACTACTGAGACTTTTCTCCAACAACTACTATGAAATTCACTTATACAAGTTATTCTAGAATCGAAGCTAGTTGTCTAGAGAAATCTGTGAGGTACTGGATGAATTGAGTTAGATTTCTGTGGTATATATATATTAAAGATGAAAGGAGATAGTTAATTATCCCCCCCCCCCCCCCCGAAAACCAAGCCCTACCAGATGTTCTCACCTACAGGAAATTCTACGTTCAGTTTTCGGCTTATACGTAATTCAAAGCCGAAAACCCAGGATCTTCGTTCTCGCTTAGATCAGACATCGGCAATGCGCTAATCAGTGTGAGTTTCCTTCGTCTCTCTGCTCGTATTCAAGCGAGCAATGTCTTTAGATCTCCCGATTCGTCGTGTTTAATTACTTATCAAACAAACAGATTCAGGGAAAGGTAATAAAGATTTCTCACTTAGGTTCCGAAGATCTACTCAAATTTATTCAAATCTGGTCGCTGTCTGATCTCTATAACGATTTGATCTCTGTCGCTGGTGTTAGAATTACAGCTCACGTTAGCTAATAGGTCTCTGGTAGACTCACATCAAAGAATTTAGCGAACCGCATTTCAATGCGTGCTAAATAAGAAAAGAGGGACAGATTTCTGAGTCATAGGAGGTTTTATGTTAACCCAACAGGCGTAGGGGAAGCTAGGTAAAAGAAAAATGAAGATAAAGAAAATAGATATATGAAATCAATTATCATAATCTGCCACACCAGCCAACAGAGGGCAGTCCAAGAGGAATTAGATGGACAACGTTTTCTACACTGGAAGACCTGGAATATGCAGATGACATTGCACTACTCGCGCATGCACATCAACACATCCAAGAAAAAACCGATAGACTGAATAAGTATGGCCAGCAGATTGAACATCAATCTGAAGAAGACAGAGGTCATGACACTAAATGTGGGCAATCCTGAGCCAATAACAATAAGGAACCAGAAGTTAGAACAGACAGACACATTTACTTACTGTTACGTGTCGTTTTATGTTAATGTTAATTATGTAGTACCAGGATAGTTCATGTGGCCAAGCTACCAGCTAGAGTAGTAACTCTTTGACACCGCAACCAGCCAACACCACTCAGAATTATTGAATTACAATTGGCGACGTGGACAATATAATTTATTCAGAACTGCACGTAGCTCCACAGGTAATACATCTTTGGTCAACAATATAATGGCATATAATCGACAGTACGTCCATGTCAAAAGGCAGTCAAATTTACTCTCAATTTTCTTTTTATAATTTTATTAATAATCACAGAACTCCATGTTTAAACACTTCAACACCCCGGAGCTCAAAAGCGTACGTCCCCTCGCCATTACACACAATCCGCTCTCTCCCCGCATTTCTGTCTCACCTGTCTCACGAGAGCCAGCCAAGCATATCGGCTTAACGTAGCTCACCCGTCATTTCCAGTGACCCGTGTAAAATAAACAAACAAAGAGCCCCGCTGAGCTAAAGCTATATAATTCACACCTGTTATGAATTTTAATCATAACAGTACCCCCCCCCTTTTTTTTTCTCCTCCCCCCCCCCGCAAAATAATGGAAACAAAGTTTTCATTATTTCCGTTGTGTGAGTACACCAACACCAGAGTGAAATATGATAACATCAAATTTCACTATAAATACGAACTAGTATAGCACCCAGGTTTCTGCCATAGGGTAGGCAATTAAACACTAAAAGTGTGGTCTATGGTTAATACCAAAGCCAATGCCTCCTACTAGACAAAATCCTATTTTACCGCAATATGAGGTCGCCATAACTAATAGTACTCAACATATTAAAAAATGATGGTAGCAATACATACACTCACATACCTCACACCGTCACATAACGCCTATCAGTCAAGTCCAGTATCAGTAGTCACTTAATTTATTCATGATCAACATCAAAAATACAAAGCAATAAATAATAAACAAATATGCACCAACGTAAATAGATGAAATGAGGCAGACAATCATATTAGTAAAGTAAATGAATGCAACATCTTCCGCTAAAATTAAAATTATGTGTACATCTTAAGTAATTATCAGACAAAGTGTGTTGTGGTGCCAATTAAAAAAAAAATCCTTACACCTAACGAAGTTGTGTGTCAACTCTGGTAATTATACACTAATATATGGTACCAATGAATAATAGTATAGAGAACCCTCAATACGTTTACTCAATAATTTCTTATTTCGCGAATTAGAACTATTTAACCGGTAATTAATGCACTCTCTTAATAATAATAATGTCATAGAATTATACACCCTAATAGACTAATATTAACTAAACTCTCAAGTTCATGTCCATGATCCTCTGCTATATTCTCGTATAATTCGCATTATAATGTAACTGTAAGCACACAAGTTCAGTGTTCATTAAAAAGTACGATATGATTCTAGTAGTTTCATCCCCTTGAACAAGCGAAGAATTCTTGAGTACCGTCCCTTCATCTTGAAACGTCGTGGCAATAATAGCATCAACAAAGTTTTGCCTTCAAACTGTTCATCGTGTCACCTATGTCTGTAATAACACACGACTGTGTGTTTAAGCACAAAAAGCACGTATGACAACTGTACCAACGGACGACGACATTCCCGTAATGAGCAGAGCAAAATGAGATCCATCTAGAGATCAGTGACATCCGCATTCATCATCATCAGGTGCCGAGCGAAGCGATCAATATCTGTAAGTAATGACAAAAGAGTCCTTGAGCGATTTCTTTCACTTTCCGATGCAAATGTTATGATTGTTCTCAGCTTTGGCATGCATCACAGAGCGTTTGTACATACATTCCTTGCACAGCAACGATAAAACTGGAACTTTCTGTAAGCAACAGCATTGTCAGCAAACAAGTTCATAAAGTAGAATGTTCCATCGGTAAGCACGTGACGAAGTCAGTCACTAGGTTAGCTGTACCCTCACTAGGTATCTGCAGTAGCCGCGTTGTCAGATAATAGTGACCTCTTTATGCTTACTTACTTAGTCGTTCCCCTTCTACTATGAGGTGTAGAGGTTTGGAAGAGAGAGCGCCAGACTATCTTATCGGCTGTCTTCCTCCTGGCCTGGTTCCATTCTAGTCCTCGGTCCTTCAAAGATTGTCTAATGTTGTCCTCCCAGCGGACTCTGGGTCGTCCTGGGGGTCTGGATCCCTGGCTCTTTGTTTCCCATGCTTCTCGTGGTAGCCGATCTTCTCCCATTCTGCAGACATGGCCAAACCATCTTAGTTGGCACTGTTCTGCTTGGGTCTGCAGGGGGTGGGATTTTAGGCCTTGACGTATCGTCTGGTTGCGGACCATGTCTCTTCTTGTTACTTCAACCACCTTCCTCAGATACCTCATTTCTGAGGTTTAAATCTGGCTTTTGTGGGTTGTAGTCTTTGCCCATGACTCGCTTCCATATGTCAAGAAAGGGACATAGGTGGAGCGGTATACAGCCATCTTCGTTTTCTTACCAAACTCTCTCTTGCTGAGGAATCCTAGATTTATGGACAGAAAAAGTCTCACAGCTGCTGCTTTTCGAGTGGCCAACTCTTCTTTGATGTCTCCCTTTCGGTCTATAATAGCTCCGAGATATTTAAAGTGGTCGACCTTCTCCAGGACCTGTTCTCCCAGCTTAATCTGATGTCTACTTTCTTCTCGTGATATCACCATGGATTTTGTTTTAGAGCTGCTTATGACCATCCCTCTCTTCTCCAGCTCTTCCTTCCAGACTTGCAGGTTGGATGTGCCTCTGATTTAGCAATCAGGGCAACATCATCAGCAAATGCTAGCTCTGAAATACATACCTGTCTCATTTTCCAGTATCCCACTGAATACTTTCTTGTTCTGTCCTTACATGCCTTGATAACATCGTCCATGAGGAGTATGAAAAGGTAAGGTGACAGGATATCACATTGTCTTACACCAGTGGTGGTCCTGAACTCTTTTGACTTATGGTTTGCTGTCCTCACATAACTTCTGCAAGACTTGTGGAAGCTCTGTATAGCATGAATCAGAGGTGATGGAATGTTCTTCCTTGCCAAACAGTCCAGTTTGCTCCAGGGGACCCTGTTAAACGCCTTTTCCACATCTATGACACAAAGATGGATCTCACTCTTATACTCAAGGGCCTTTTCACTCAACTGTCTGAGTGTGAAGATTAGGTCTTGAGTACTTCGGTTTGCTCGGAATCCGCACTGGATCTCATCCAATTGTGGCTCAGATAGGCGTCGGAGTCTCTGCTCTAGGATTCTAGAGTAGATTTTACCAGGGACACTGAGAAGGGATATGCCTCTGTGGTTTCCACATTTTCGATTGTCTCCTTTTTTGAAAATTGGTGTTATGATGGCAATTTCCCAATCCTTTGGTATGGTCTTGTTGCCCCACGCTGCCTGCAGGGCCCTTAAGAGTAATAAGTCACCTGATGCTCCCATGTACTTAACCATTTCTGGTGTTATACCATCATGCCCTGCTGCTTTGCCCATCTTGATTTTCTCCAGTGCTGCCTTCAGTTCTTCCATCTTTATGTCATCTTCATCACCATTGGTTTCCTCTTCTGTGCTAGTGGTTATCATTTCTGATGCTTGACCTTGCTCACCATCAAGGAGTTCTGAGAAATATTCTTTCAATCTTTCCATTACTTCCTTCGGGGCAGTAAGCAATTTGCCTTGCTTGTCCTTTATGAATTTGGGAGGGCATCGTTTTTCCTTCCTCATGTTCTTTAGGGTCTTATAGAACAATTTCTGGTTTTCTTGCACATCTTTTTCTAGCTTTTCTCCAAATTCTTCCCAGGACTTCTGTTTTGCTGCTAGCACCTTGTTCTTTGCTTCTGTTCTGAGTATCACATATTCTCTATATGTCTCTATTTGTCCTGCTGTGTTTTTAGCTCCTAAGTATTGTTTCTATGCCATTTTCTTCTCTCTTATTTTCTCTTTGACTTCCTCTGTCCACCAAGGTGTCCTCTTTCTCTTGTTCCCAAGTCGGACTTCACCACATGCTTCTGCAGTGTCGTAAATTTAATTTGAGAGAAAAGAGTCTTAGAAATAGTGATCCCGTTCAGAGTGGAGAATGATGGTGACAGCTCAGTGATAGAAAGGGTTAGAGAGTAAATAGCTGCTTCACAGAGTGCTGGGGAGAGTAAGGACAGACTTTTTTTTACGACAATCGTTCCTCTCAATCTTCTCCTCAAACTCTCCTGGTCAAACAATTATTTGCCAGTTTCCAGACACACACCTGCGCTCACACCGATTTGGTGCTTCAAACACACAGCCGCACGTGAATACAAACTATATTAAACAGATATGGGAAATTTGGGCTTGGGTATTCCAACACAGTACAAAATAAGTTTTACGTGTTTTATTTATCATTAAAAAATCAGTCACGACATGTATCAGTTGTTTACAAGCAAAATATAGGTACAGAAAAAATACAAATAACAAGGTGGGTGGGGATGTGTAGAGTAAGATCCAATACGCCCTTCACGCTTCTAATAGACAGAGATAAACCCAGTCCAAAGATAGGTAATTATCAGAAAAATAGATGATGTAACCAAACAGTAAACTTAATTACTCTGAAAAGGAGTGTTACCGTACTTAGTAGGGTTAGAAAAATCTTATTGTTCTCCAAGAGTTTTTCCTTTACTAAACAGACGTAAGGGAGGGGAAAATAAACAAAGTTAGGAAATCCCACTTAAAGAAAACAATTCAATGAATACGGAAAAAATATTACCATGTTAGTATAATGGTGGAAGAATTAAATCTCCTTTCATTCAAGCACGCTCGTGATGGCCAACACTCAGTCATACACACACACTTACCGATTCGTAGAATCTGGCACTCCGTATAAATTACAACGAAAAACAGCCCTAAAACATTGGCATAGGTAAAGGTCTTTTCTTCTGTGTACAGCCCCAGATTAGCGGGTTTTTGAAGTTAACAAAGTGTCCCGAAATCGCTGGACGTTGAAGCCTAATGTACTGTTTTATGTTTATATGTAAAAAGTTCCAAGGGAATGGCACGGTCGTAGGTACAGGTGGTGAGACTGGTGGGGTATCTTAGGTTCGCCGCTGGTGGTGAAACCTTCTTACGCTTGATAATAAAGACTAAACACTGTGGTATGGTTTCTTCGGGGTTGTGAAAAAATCCAGTGAAAGTACTTGACGAACAGTGTTCAGGGAAATCTATGTTCTCATTCACAAATAGAGCAGTAAGTAAAATATTGCTACTGGCAAGTGTTCTTCTCCAGTTTAACTTTAAAACGACTTTATGAATTGGGATTTTAAAACAGTCTTTGGGTGTGCTTTATTTCTGCAAACTTCAGATAGCTGAATCTAAACAGGATCGCCACAAAGATTAAATTTTAAATAATGTTCATAAGTCACTGGAGTTATCGAACTGAGTCGGCAGGACTCTGTATATAATTTAATTAATTAATTGCTGGGATGCAAGGTTGAATGATCATTCTGTATAAAAGATAGAAAAACATGAAATGCAATACAAATCATATTATAATCTGACGCGCGATAAATTTACGTTTACCCTATTTTCTACCTCGCGTCTTCAATTATATAAATTCAAGAAAAGCTCCCCGCGGGTCTAATAGTTAAAACACACGTCTATATTTACAGAACTAAACTGTATTAAATAGTTATAATTCCCTTAACGGTTGCAAAATTAATTTACTCGTCTATTGTATTAGGAAAATAATTTATAGAGGTAACATTAATTTGCACTAGAATTTTGAAATGGTTTTATTTAGTATGTTTAAATTTACACCAAAATCCAGTGAAATAAAATGAAATAACTAGACCACTGATCACTTGAAGCTAATGTATATATTACCGTCTGCACAGAAAGAATTCACTCCAATTATAGCCAACAGTTTAGATGAAAATCTAGCAGGATTCAACTGTACGCTAGTGAATCTTAATCTCTGGCAAAAACGAATGATAACTGCATTTTACAGTGATCTTAATTTATATGAAACGAGTAGAAGATAAATGGGGCATGTTAGAATTTCACACCTTTGTTCATCTCCGGGCATAATTGAGATGCTTGCCGCCCGCTCCTCGTCTGGTTATCCAATTCTGTGGTCGCTTCGTCTTCCTCGTTCGTCCGTCTTCCCGAGCGATTCCAGCGCTTTCCTCTGGTTGACACAGGGATGTGAAATTCCTGGCGAGACGCTTCTTCGGCTGCTCTGAGATAGTCGTCGTCTTAGATCGTGCGCGGCTCCCTTCTTTTGATTTAGCCAACGCCTATAAGGCGGTAAGAAAGAAAAGAGGACTGGCACACTGGGGACATAACTGCTTCTGATCGCTCTAGAGGGTTCGGTAGGCGTGTCTTTACCTCCCCTTTTAGACAATGCGATGTCCTGATAGCACAGAAGATAACAGTCTACATATTAAGTAGCCAACTTGTTGACAATCTACGTGGAAAGGCTGCATACTAATGAGTCCACGTTGAAGAGTTGTGCATTTCTAATGAGCCCACGTTTTCTGTTATGCATGCTAATCGAGACCAGGTAGAAGAATTCCCCATTGACGAAAAAAATACCTCAATATTCCGGGTTAACTGAGATTATACGGGAGGTGCTTTCCATATCATCTAACAATTTTCAGGGACAGCAGAGTTGTCCGTCACATGCAGCAGCTGTCTTTATGATGTCCTTGAATTTAAGCCAGAGGGTTTCCAAGTCATCAGGATGTTCTTCTGTGTTTCTCACCGCTGTAGCAATAAGCCCCTGATATCTGGTCTTAATTTCTGACTCTCAGCTTGTAGGTCTTAATGCTCATTTCTCCCGTTTGTTTACTTGGTTTCTTGCGTGATGTTGGGCAGTTCCTAGGCTGAGCAACTCTTTCAGTTGTTCTTTTGATTGTAAGCAGGTAGTGATCACTTCCAATCTCTGGCCCCCTCCAGACTCTAGCATCCCGGACATATTTGAATGAGCTCCTCCTAACAATGGCATAGTTGATCACTGACTTCTCAATCTTTGTTGGTTCACATCTAGTGTATGCATGTATGCGCTTATGGGGGAACTTTGTGTTTGTAATGATCAGATTCTGCTCACTGCAGAATCTAAGGAGTCGCTTTCCATTGTCATTGAGAGTATCTTCTCCATATCTTCCGATAACTCCACCCCATCTAGCATGGTCATTTCCAACTCTGGCATTAAAATCTCCGAGCATGATAACTTCATCTAGGCAGTCATCCACAGTCCTTTGAAGCAGCTCAAAGAATTCCTCCTTGACCTCTGCTCTCTCATCCTCATTTGGCCCATACACTATGACCAGGCTGAGTATGGTTTCTCCTTCTTTTAATTTTACAACCATAATGCGCTCAGAGACAAAGTTCCATCCCTTGATACTATCTTTCTGGTTTTTGGCCACAATGCAACAGTCACGAAGTGGATTTAAGTTTAGAGTGTGTCCAGTGTATAGACAAGACCCTAGTATGAGATAGACTGAGAAGATTTAGATGTGAAAATTATAGTGAATGTGGACAGATGAGCCTATTGGCCAGAGAGATGAGAACCGAGATTGACTCTCTCTCGCCACTTGTGACTACTATAATAGCTATAGACTCACCACCTCTTACTGCCAATAAAGGAGATAAGGTATAAATCAGGACCACAGACACCACTATACAGACAACATATAGGTACCGTATAGTTAGCTATAAATTAGAGAACCTGATCCAGTAGACATTTATATAGTTTTATTACAAAAAAATATAATCAACATAATCAAATCACATAGAAACAAAATCAGTAATTCGCAATGTTGCACAGACCTGAAAAACAAGAAAGACAATTAAATTGGTAGATACTAGAAAACAACCACTTTCACTCCTTTCATCCTGCTCGGGAAAAATAGAATGCTTACTGAGTTAACCACAATTAACCACAATTAACCACTACCTACTACAATCTATTTCCTACTGTCACTGTCCTGCTGACACTGCCTAAACTATTGTCTACACACACACAGCTTCCAGGCTCTTTAGGCGATATACACGCCGCTAATTTAACACCACTGGAGGCTACCCTAGTAGACTTAGATTACAGCTATCTCTCAGAGTCTATCCATCTAATGGATAATAAAAGACCCTAATGGCCTTGTCTATTTTCTTCCTCCTTCTCTCTCTCTCTCCGCCTGGTCTCAGTGTCTCTCTAACACTCGACGTCTGCTGATGTAGCGTCTCCGTTACGCCTCTTCTCTTGATAACTTTCAGAACCAGGAATGATATCCCTGTCTCCTGCTTCTGATTTCTGCACTGATGACTTGGGTTTCAAGCTCGAGATACTTGAATCACTTGTAGAAGCTTCACCGCTGCTGACCGACTTCTTACTTGCCCCGTTAACCCGCTCAAGGTTTAGAGACAAACAGCTTTATTATGGCTGTATAACTTTAGACCAATCTCCCAGCCACGTGCTGTTGTCGGAGTGGTATAATGAGCTAAGAGCTCTGGATTAAAGACAAATCCTGTTCCCAGCTGAAAATTGTCTTCGCTACCTGGGGAACATATGGTATTTCTTGCACTTTTTTCCGATCTCTCGAGCTATATGCTCCTGAGATGATAACTTGCTGTTGTAAAGGACCGAGGCTGGTTGCCCCTCCTGCAGACCGTGAAAACTCGCTGTGGAACAAACAACACAACAGCTATATAACACGTCAAAAGTTAAACATCTCAAACATTAAACTCCCTTCTCCCTTTAAATCAATACAGCTCCCCTTCTCTATTCCCGCTATGCACAACGATACAAAATATTTATGCCCCACAAGGTCAACCTCCCAGGCAATCCCCTCTCTCTCCCGTTTCCAAAGTAAACATCGGCTGACCCAGATCTTTTTGTTCTCCATGACTAGCCACGTGTCACAACAATTTTTCACTGAGGACATACCTGTCCGAAATTACTTGGGCTACTTTTCTCCCTGAACCTAGGTGTACATTTATCAATACAAAATTTAATCTAGGCAGGCTGAAGCCCGTCTCAGAAAACACTTCCCTTGTCAAAATAAAATCTACATCTCTTGAAAATAAAAAGAAAATCCCATAACAGAAATATAGATTACATCTCGTGTCTTCTGACTATACAACAATAAAAATGCACAATAAATAACGTACGCCAAAATTATGCTAGCGTATTTAAACTGCAATTAAACTATAAACAATCGAGGTTATCAGTGTATCCCCCTGTAGTTAAATACACGTGTTCCGGTGTTCAACATAATGTTAACTTCACCCTTCTCTGGGTAACATTCCTGAATTAAAACTCAATACAATAACCATGCCCACGTGCTTAAAATTTACAAAATCCCGCTCCCGTTTATATACAGAAGTTTATCATAAATCAAAGATGCGGGTTTTTCCTAACAACCTTCTGTAAAAAATTTAGACCTTCTTTTAAATATTACGGAGCTCACATTAAATGTCTCAAAATCTTTACACACTCCTAGCTACGGCTATTATCATATAAAGACTTCTCTGCACCTCTTACATTAAATACTTTCTCTGAGATCGTAATTGATGGCCCTTCGGTTTTAGAACTAAATTAAAACCTCCTGATGAAAGCTTATACTTTAACCGGCTAGTCTCTATTAGAAGCGAATTACAAGTACCACACTAAATAGTTATGGCTTACCCAATAGATCAAATTTCTCACTGAAGAGCAAGTGCTATGACGTAGATTCTCACGGCTGAATATTCTTCGGACAAAAGGGACCCGCAATTAATTTCCTCTAGTATTTATTACAGACAACGAGGCTAGATACGTCATCGTAGGCATTCCTCTCCGACCAATGAAATCCCTACAAATTTAAACACCCGAGCCTCCGCCAATAGATTTGAAAGGCACGCGTGAGTCAGTGTGACGGACAACTCAGCTGTCCCTGAAAGTGTTGGATGATAGGACCCTCGTATAACATCAGTACCCCTGAATATTGGTGTAACTTTTCATCAACGGGGAATTCTCTCCACATGGGCTCTTTAACAATGCACAATAGAAACGTGGGCTCATTAGCAATGCAGCATTTCCACGTGGATTGTCAACACGTTGGATCATTAATATGCAAACTGCTATCTTCCGTACATTTTAGAGATCGCATGGCCTTTAATGGGAGGTTCAATCACGCCCACTCCTGTTTCTAGAACGATTATAAGCAAGCATTGCGCTACACCTTTTCGTTCGTGCCTGCCTTAAAGGCGTTGCCAGGATCAAACGTATTAGCGGCATGAGATCTAAGGGATATCAGAGCGGACGATGAAGTTTCCTGCTGCTAGATAACACGGCAGCGTGAACAAGAGTGGACGAAGCAAGCTTCTTGCAGACATTTCACACCTCTGTGTCAATCAGAGAACGCTCGAAAGCCTGAGACGAACGGGGGAAACGCCGGGCGGCTAGAATCTCGATTTTCTCCGGAGATCATAAAAAGTGTGAAAATCTCACACGACCCCTTTAAGTTCCATTCCAGTTAGATATATACAGACCTTTGAGAAATGCAATTTTATCACTCGTTTGCCAGACATTGACAGAAGCACTAGGATAGTGAAATCTTGTTTGATTCCCTCTGGATTTTCAACTTATGGCAGTGAATTATATTCTGTGCTAAACGGTATAATATATTTGTTTTAAAGTGATCAGTGGGCTAGTTCATTCATCTTATTTCACTGGATTTTGTGATTAATTTAAAGCTATTAAGTTAAACTTATCTCAAATAGTTCCAGTTGAAAATTTAATGATATATCTATTATATTATTTCCAAAGATGATAGATACTTAAATGCTTAAAGTAACATTTAAAGAAGCGAAGGAATTTATAACTAAATTTAATTGAGTTAAGTTCTATATATATATATATATATATATATATATATATATATATATATATATATATATATATATATATATATATATATATATATATTTATATATATATATATATATATATATATATATATATATATATATATATATATATATATATATATATATATATATATATAGAACTTAACTCAATTAAATTTAGTTATAAATTCCTTCGCTTCTTTAAATGTTACTTTAAGCATTTAAGTATCTATCATCTTTGGAAATAATATAATAGATATATCATGTGTGTGTGTGTGTGTGTGTGTGTGGGTGGGTGGGTGGGTGGGTGTGTGTGTGTGTGTGTGTGTGTGTGTGTGTGTGTGTGTGTGTGTGTGTGTGTGTGTGTGTGTGTGTGTGTGTGTGTGTGTGTGTGTGTGTGTGTGTGTGTGTTTTAACTATTAAACTCCCGGGGAGTTCTTCTTAAATTTATATGATTAAACACGCGAGGGTATAAATAGTTAACTGTAAATTTATCGCGCTTTAGAATGTTATTTGATTTTTCGGTATGATTACATGTTTTATCTTTCATATATGGTGTATCACAACCTTTGCAATCCCAGCAAGAAAAACCTGGTATAGAGTCTCCCAGACTCAGTTTTTAAACCCCTCCAGAACTTGTTGAGACTGTTTAAATTTTAATCTTTGAGGCGATCCTATGTTGGGGATTCCGCTATCTAAATTATAAGAAAGAAAGCACACCCAAAGACAAATTTAACACATCATCAAGCAAATTAAGTTGTAACTGGAAGAAGAACAATTGCCAGAGCTTTTTATTAGTTTACTGCTACTGAGAGAGAGTACATATTTACCTGAACTGTGACTGTGCCTAGTTTTTCCTCACTGGATTTAAACCATACCGCACTGGTCAGTTGTTGTCATCTCGTTTAAGAAGTTTCACCACCAGCGGCGAAATCTAAGCAAACCACACCCCATTCTCACCTGTATCTAACTGTGACAGTGCCATCCCATAGACTCTTCTTATAGAATAAAACACAAGAACACTTAGGCTTCACGTCCGGCGATAAGTGAGAATATTTGCTACCAGCCAACCTCGCTACATCTGGGGCTGGACATCGAAGTAACAGACACTTTCACATGTCAAGTGTTAATTGATGGTTTTTGTATAATTCTATGGAGTGCCTGATTCCAAGATCGGTAAGTCTGTGTGAGAGTTTGTGTGTTGGCCAGCACGAGCACGCACGACTGAATGAGTTTTATGTGCAACTATCTTAATTGCTGTACCTGGTAGACACTTTGTTATTTTATTCCTCGTATTGTTCACTTTATAAGTGGGATTTCTTAACTCCGTTATTTCCCCTTCCTAAACTGATTAGTAGAAGGAAAACCAGTTAAGGATAATAGGACTAGTTTCCTAATCCCTCTTTTCAGGATAGATTAATCCACTGTTGGGTTAACTTATCTATTTCTGTTAACTACCTGTCATTTGGACTGGGTTCCTTTTCATTTGTCTGTAAAAGAGGGAAGGGCATATGGGATATCAATCTTCCTTTCCCCCCCCCCCCCCCTCCCCCCCCCCCCCCCCCCATCTTGTCATTTGTATTTTATTTATGTAAACTATGATTTTTGCCTGTCAAATGATTAATGTTGTGATTTGATTCTTAGTGATAAATAAACAGTATAAACCTTCTAGTATTGTGTTGGAAGGCCCAAGCCCACAATTACCCCATATATGTTATATTCGTAGTTTGTATTCACGTGCGTCTGTGTGTTTGAAGCACCAAATCGGTGTGAGCGCAGGTGTGTGTCTGGAAACTGGCAAATAATTGTTTGACCAGGAGAGTTTGAGGAGAAGATTGAGAGGAACGATTGTCGTAAAAGAGTCTGTCCTTACTCTCCCCAGCACTCTGTGAATCAATTATTTACTTTCTAACCCTTATCTATCACAGAGCCTTCACCATCACTCTACACTCTAAACGGGACCACTAGTTCATAGAATTCTCTCAAATAAATTTACGACAGTCATAAGATACAGACCGCGTGTCCAAAAAAATTGCTTCACGTTACGCGACGACCGCGATTCTTCTTAACAAAGAAACTGAGATTCCCTGATCGCGATTATCTAGTGAAAAGAACTGGTGAAAAAACGAACTGGCGAAAATCTACTATTCTTCCCTATAGTCTCTATTAAAACTGCAATTATTAACCCTACAGAAAAAGACCAAACTCGATATATTACAAAGAGAAAAGCATGGGAAACACATATAGTTTTCAGAGAGAAGAAGACTGAATAAAACTCATATAGTTACAGAGAAAAGAAGGCTGCGACCTATTGAGAATAAAAGTCACAGTAACTCTATCACAGCAACCCACGCCCCCTTTAGCTCTTTCAGATGTGGGGACACCCCTGTAGAGCAGCACTTTGTCATCGAGATCCATGACTCATTGTCCCTTTTTCTTTGTTTCAGTTATAGCCAGGATTTCTAGTTTTGCTTTCCTCATCTCTTCCACCAGCTCCTCTTCTTTCCCATTTATACTTCTTGTGTTCCAAGTTCCACAAGTCGTAGTCCGTAGTCCATTCCAGTTCGTCGCCTTTAGAATCAATCCGGTTTTCTCTCTTGTAGTTCGCGCAATCGTGATTTAAAGCAAACAGGTGATTGGCCTGTTGTGCCTTTGCATGGTGGAGGGGCTGCCTCCTTACGGCCTCCATGTAGGCCGCCCTTCTCCTTTTTCAGCCGGGCTTGGGACCGGCCTAGGCGGAGTTGACCTCTTGATGCAATGTGACAAACCATCCGCGACAACGTTGTGTCTGCCCTTGATGGCACGAATGACATATTCGTAAACAACCATCGAATTCCTGCACAAGTGCACCGCCGATTCCCGATCCAGAAGCGTCGACTCTAAGGACAAAACGAAAACGAGTATCAGGCAATCTTAAAATTGGTGATTTTGAAAAATAACATTTAAATACATTTAATGCCACATCACCTGAATGTAACAGAACAATCTTATTTGGAGAGTTCTTTCTTTCTAACGCAGACAGAACTGAAGTAATTTCTAAAACATTAGGCAAAAATTTCCTATAGAATACGAAAAGACCTAAAGGACTGAATTCCAAGAATATGTTCATCCCAAGATTGATGAAAAAGACAAATATCATCACTATAGGTAATTATGTCATCACGATTAGAGAAAATCTTTCGCATCATGCGACCAAAAGTTGCAGGAGCATTTACGAGACCAACAGACCTAAAATTAAATTGAAACAATACCAAAGGTGTAGCGAAAGCAGTATAAGGTTTTGCTCTGTCCGACAAGGGATTTGCCAATAAATTTTTAACCAAACCGACTTACTGAAAAAAATAGTTATAGCTTAGAGCTGTAGATAGTCTATCCAATGGAGAATCTAACAAATGAAGATGTACCGCTTAGAAAATCGTATTTAAGCACGTGACAGTCAAAATATAGTCTTAAGATGTTTGCATTCTATATAATTACCCTTAAAATGTATAACATTATTAGTCTCATCATAAGTACCAATGGAAAACAAGATCTCCTGTACATGATTATTGGAAAGAAAACATTCACGGCCCTGTAAAGGAACAAGAATGAAATTATTATGTTCTGTAAATGGTGTAACTCGACCTGTAGCACCTGAAGAAAGAAATAATATTGTTGAAACTGCCACAATACCCAATGTAGTGAGTAGCACATACCTCATGAAATCATGGTATGTCAGTATCTGAAAGAAACAATCTGAAATAATATTAATATCAATAAAGTTCCTAAAGGAAAAAGAAAAATCATATAGTAAAAAGACAATGGCAAAAAGGAAAACAAACAGCCAAATATACAGTTTTGACTGAAGAGTATACAACCAAACTAAACCTGACATCCGATTAACCTCGACATCAACAATACCAGGTATGACATCATCAATGATGGATGTGGTTGGTCCAAAATCATCAGCAACAAGTGATTCACTCGAGTCAAAATATACATCTGATGATTCCTCAATAGTTTGGCAATCAACAAGGGACTCCTCAATGATGGGAGGAAGTAATTTTGTATTATCACCATTACCATCATTGAAAACTGTGACCGTACATGCATCTGCCTAAGAGCCTGTGCTCTGGTAGTATCAACCCTGGCAGTATATCCATGTTGTTGTTCCCATTTCACAATATCATCCTTAGTACAATCATGAAGTCCAGGGATATTCCCTAAAATTATCCCAGCGACTGGTCTTGACAACAGACATACTAGAGTCCTGCCTGTAAAATACGAGGTATCTAAAAATACTTCTGCAGTTGGATAATATTCCACTGTGCCACCAAAAGTAATGCACTGGACTTCTTCACCTGTATAATCAGCAGGGTCCACTAATGATCTTCGAACCCCCACAGTGGCGGATCCAGTGTTCCTGAGCAATGAAACAAGTTGGTTGTTTACAAACCCTTATCAAATACTACTGATCCTGTCCCATTATAAGAAGACATCACTGGTAAAGGGTGCCCACAACGGAGCCTAGGAACTCCTTCTGGCTGAAACAAAGAATTACATTCAGAACAATTTGTACTATTCGATAAGTCCTCACCGCATGCATTTGCATGAGAAACAACATTGGTATTTTGGATTGTATTAATGTCACTTTGATGATTATTGTCACCTTGATGCACAACTGCATTGGAACGTTCAGGATTTCTAGACCTTTGAAAGTTATTGTTCTGTTGAGAACTTCTGTTGTTGTAATAGTTGTCATTGTTTCTATAACCTGACCTTTGTCCTCTGTTTGACTGGTAATTATATCCACCTCTGTTCCAATCACGGTTAGGTCTGAAAGATGATTGATGAGGTCTATATCCATCATCATATGAATAGAAATTCCTTTGAGGTTGTTGTGACCTATTATTAAAATCATATCTTCCTCTGAAAGATCCATTATTATCTCGATTAACTTGAAAATCTCTGTCCATGCTATATGATCTTTGTCTGGGTGGATTAGAGATCATAGTTCTAGCAGATGCCACTGGCAATGCATCCTTTATGTTACTCCTGCCAAGATGTCTTCCAGGATGTGCAACTTGGTACTGTTGTCCTAGATTTTCTACAGCAGCCAAAGTCTCAGGCTTTCTCTCCTGCAAAAAGGATAAAAAGTCACTACTGACTAAAGACAGTACTTTGTCTCTTAAAACTAAGTCAGTCAGCCCCTCAAAAGTTTTATCAATCTTAGATAAATCAACCCATCTAGAAAAGCAAAGCTTAATGGATGAAATTAATTCAGCAAAATCTTTAGCTGAATCAGGCAACAATGATTTAAGTTTCAATCTGTACCCATTTTCATCTAGTTGATACTTTTTAGTAGCAAAGCCTTCACAGCATCGTAATCATTTCTAGCCTGATCATCCATGGTGCAGACTGCAGTAAGAGCCTCACCCACTATCAAACTCATCAACCTGCTAGGCAATGTAGCTTTATCAATCTTAAACTCTTGGCAATATGTCTCATATTGATTTAGAAAGCATGAAATGTCATCAATATTAGAATTAAATTTGGGCAAATTTAGCTTAAAAGTAGAGGCATGGTCTTTTTTTCCAGTCTCCTCACCTGCTGGATTAGCCTGTATATGTTGAACTTTTAGTTTGTTTCAACTCATTTGCTGCCATTCTTTGAGCACGTGCATGTGCCAATTTTTTTTCTTCAAGAGCTAATTCTTCCTGTCTTCTCTTCTCAGCTAATCCTTCCTTCTTTTCCTTCTCAGCTAATTCTTCCTGTCTTCAATTCTCGGCTAATTCTTCATGTCTTCTCTTCTCAGATAAATCTTCTTTCTTCTCCTTCTCAGCTAATTCTTCCTGTCTTCTCTTCTCAGCGAATTCTTACTCTCTCTTCTTCTCCTCTCTATCTAATTGTCTCTGATCTCTGAGTTCATTGGCTGCATAGGTTTTAAATGCTTCACCTTCAAAACCAAATTCCTTACCAATCTTTACAAAATACTCCAAGGTAGCCATAATTCACTATCACTGTGACACAAACTTGTGCACTAATACTTCAAATAATACATATATATATATAATATGTGAGCAATATTAGCCACAAATATTACAGCACCCAAGATCAATTAACTTCAATACATTCTAGATGTTATTCTTCTTCTTCTTCTTTGATCCTTAGCCGCCGACCGTCAAAGCAGTCAGTGGCCATCACGCCTAGTGGCGTCTTGTAGGGCAACAACAAATTGATTCCACTTTGCTCGGTCGGTGGCCATCCTTCGTACAGTGCCCCAACTCTGGTTCATTCTTTGCATCTCAGCCTCCATAGTCCTCCGCCAGGTTGTTTTTGGTCGGCCTCTCTTTCGTTTTCCTTCAGGGGTCCAAAGCATAGCTGTTCTTGTGATGGCATCGGGGTCTCTTCTGAGGACATGACCAACCCAGCTCCAGCGTCTGCCAGCTATGATGGTGTGCATGTCCTCTTGCTTGCTACGAGTAAGCAGATCTTGGTTAGTAATGGTATTTGGCCAAAAGATTCGGTGAATTTCTCTTAGGCATGTTGTGTGAAAAGAGGACAATTTCGACATTTCCTTCTCTGTAACTCTCCAGCATTCCGCACCATAGAGAAGCACAGAAAGCACACAGCTCTGATATAATCTTAATTTTGTGCTTGTGCTGTATTGGGAGGACTTCCAGGTGTTGTTTAGGCTAAAGAAGGCTGTTCTTGCCTTATTCATTCTGATGTTGATGTCTTTGCCTGCCCCGCCGTCTGGTGTTACTATGCTTCCTAGGTATGTGAAGGCATCTGTCTGTACCAATTGCTGATTCCTTACTGATATGGGCTCTGGGTTGCTCACATTGAGCGTCATGACCTCAGACTTCTTTAAATTGATATTCAAGCCCACCTGCTGGCTAAACTTATTAAGTCTATCCGTTTTTTCCTGGATGTGTTGATGTGAATGTGCTAGCAGTGCAATGTCATCTGCATATTCCAGATCTTCCAATGTAGAAAATGTTGTCTATCTTATTCCTCTTGGACTGTCCTCTGTTGTCTGGCGCATCACCCAGTCTAAGACTGTTAAAAATAGAGTGGTTGATAAGGGGCATCCCTGTCGTACTCCTGTCTTCACCTCAAAGGCTAGGTTGCTCTGACCAACACTACACGTAAAGTTGGCATAGAGGCTTTTTATGATTGACACTATGCGGCTTGGAATTCCATAAGCCCTCAGTATTTTCCATAAACTGTCGATGTTATTATAGGAGCAAAAAGAAAATAGAAATACGAACAAAATCACAGCATAAAAGATCACAGTAGAAAGAGCTAACTCAAGATAATACTAATGAATAAACCAAGGCAGAAATTTATGAATAGAAAAATGAAAAAAAATCGGCTCTACCACATTTATGGCAATATAAGCACGCTTTCACATTATATAATACATCTAATAACTGAATGATAGCAAGATTAGATAAACAAATTTACAAACAATAATGGAGAATCAACCAAATAAAAATACAATAAACCTGACAACGATTACAAATTCACATATAAACAGGGCAAACAGCTAACACTAATGGTTATGGTAATCTCAATAGCAGCAGTTAAACTCACAGCTTTGTAGTGCCGGCCCCACTATTTAAGAAAATCATAAACCAAACCTAAAGACCAGCCAATAATTCACGACCGTGGGATTGGTATTGTGAATTAATGGCTCCCTCGCCAACCAACCCGCCTATCTCACAAACATATAAATACGGACATATATATAACATATAAAAAAAAGAACTCTGTCAAATAAGATTCTTCACGCCATACACTGTATGTAACAATAAATACATTTATCTGTTATAGGGAAAAAAACATTCCTCCTGGCTTCAACCTCTGGGTCAGGAATGACGAGTCATATACAGTGCGGCCCTCAGGGTTTGACATAGAAAATCAGCTTGTAGCTTATAAACACCGCCATCTTGAAACTGTAGCCCCACTGGCTTGAAAAATTCTTGACACTTCAAATGTTCATATCCCGGCTTGAAGCCTCCATAATTAGGTAGCTGTTACGTGTCGTTTTATGTTAATGTTAATTATGTAGTACCTGGATAGTTCACGTGGCCAAGCTACCAGCTATGGTAGTAACCCTTTGACCCCGCAACCAGCCAACACCACTCAGAATTATTGAAATACAATTGGCGACGTGGACAATATAATTTATTCAGAACTGCACATAGCTCCACAGGTAATACATCTTTGGTCAACAATATAATGGCATATAATCGACAGTACGTCCATGTCAAAAGGCTGTCATATTTACTCTCAATATTCTTTTTATAATTTTATTAATAATCACAGAACTCCATTTTTAAACACTTCAACACCCCGGAGCTCAAAATCGTACGTCCCCTCGCCATTAAACACAATCCGCTCTCTTCCCGCATTTCTGTCCCACCCGTCTCACCTGTCTCACGAGAGCCAGCCAAGCATATCGGCTTAACGTAGGTCACCCGTCTTTTCCAGTGACCCATGTAAAATAAACAAACAAAGAGCCCCGCTGAGCTAAAGCTATATAATTCACACCTGTTATGAATTTTAATCATAACACTTATCTAGGATGCATAGTAACACCTGACGGTGGAACAAGCAAGGACATTAACAACAGAATGAATAAAGCGAGAACATCCTTTGCTAGTCTCAACAACATTTGGAAGTCTTCCCAGTACAGCACAAACACCAAATTAAGACTTTATGAGAGCTGTGTGCTTTCTGTGCTTCTCTATGGTGCGGAATGCTGGAGAGTAACAGAAGGAAAGGTCAAAATTGACCTCCTTCCACACAATCTGCCTAAGGAAAATTCTCAGAATCTTTTGGCCGAATACCATCAGCAACCAAGAACTACTTATTCGGAGTAACCAGGAGGACATGCACACCATCATAGCTGGCAGACGCTGGAGTTGGGTTGGCCACGTCCTCAGAAGGGACCCGGATACCATCACAAGAACAACTATGCTATGGACCCTGGAGGGAAAGCGAAAGAGAGGCCGACCAAAAACAACTTGGCGGAGAACTGTGGAAGCCGAGATGCAAAGAATGAATCAGAGTTGGGGCACTGTACGAAGGATGGCCACCGACCGAGCAAAGTGGAATCAATTTGTTGCTGCCCAACAAGACGCCACCAGGCGTGATGGCCACTGACTGCTTTGACGGTTGGCGGCAATGGATCAAAGAAGAAGAAGAAGAGATTATATTTGTATTACAGATACCCGCTCAAAATGCCAAAACGGAAGTGTGTGTTCACGGATGAATTGAAAAAATAATTTCAGTGCTTTTCCAGTGGTCGACAAGAGTATGAAGCAGAATGTCTTGTATGCAGAGATGGCACATTTGTATCGGTAGGAAATAAAGGTGCTGCTGATTTTTAAAAAAAACATAGAAACAGAAAAGCACAAAAAATGGACGAAATATTTTGAACAATCGAGAAATGTCGAATTGCATTCAAAATTCTTAAGACTTGCACAATTTATTTTTGCAATTCCTGGGCACAACGCCAATGTTGAGAGACTTTTTTCACTTATGCAGGGTCAATGGACAAATGAAATGAACATTTTTAGTGTAGAATCCATTAAAAGCACTCTTCTTCTTTGATCTTTAGCCGCCGACCGTCAAAGCAGTCAGTGGCCATCACGCCTAGTGGCGTCTTGTAGGGCAACAACAAATTGATTCCACTTTGCTCGGTCGGTGGCCATCCTTCGTACAGTACCAACTCTGGTTCATTCTTTGCATCTCAGCCTCCACAGTCCTCCGCCAGGTTGTTTTTGGTCGGCCTCTCTTTCGTTTTCCTTCAGGGGTCCAAAGCATAGCTGTTCTTGTGATGGCATCGGGGTCTCTTCTGAGGACATGACCAACCCAGCTCCAGCGTCTGCCAGCTATGATGGTGTGCATGTCCTCTTGCTTGCTACGAGTAAGCAGATCTGCAAAACAGGATACAAGAATAGGTTTTTGGAATGTCAGGACAATGTACGAGACAGGTAAACTAAGACAGGTCACGGCTGAAATGAGAAACTATAGGTTACACATTCTAGGGATAAGCGAGAGCAGATGGACAGGGGCAGGAAAAGTTAAAACAGCAACAGGAGAAACAGTACTTTACTCTGGAAGAGAGGATGGACAGCACAATGAAGGCGTAGCCATTATTCTACAGTAAGGAATAGAAAGGACATTACTGGAATGGAAACCCATCAACAACAGACTGATAAGATTAAGATTGAGAGGGAGATTCACCAACACTACAATAATACAATGCTACGCACCAACGAATGATAGTGATGAGGAGGTCAAGGATGAATTCTATCAACAACTGCAGAAAGAAATGGAAGACACACCTAGATATGATCTTGTTATAGTAATGGGAGACCTCAATGCGAAAGTTGGTACACACAATACATATAATGAAAGAACAATGGGGAAATGCGGCAGCGGAACAGCAAACGAAAATGGGGATAAACTAATAAGTTTCTGTAGCATTAACAACCTGGTCATTGGAGGAACACTCTTCCCACATAAAGAAATTCACAAAAGCACTCTACTTGTGCAGTAAAATTTCAAGGAGCTTTCATGCTCGAATTTCTATGCATTTTTAATACGTAGCCCAACTTTGTTGAAGAAGATTTTATCATCAGAAAAATATAAGTAGGCTCGAAATCAATGTGATTTTATTAGCTTACTGTTTGAATGTTTAAAAAAAATATGTTTAGCGTCTTGTAGTTATTGAATAAATGTGTCCTACTTTTCGTCCTACTTTTTAAAAATATTGTCCTCCCTTGTCCTTTTTATGACCAAAAAATGGCATTTGTCCTCCTTTTTGTGTTGAACAATATGGTCACCCTACCGTACACTGACGAGAATTGGATATAACGGAATGGGGCATATCTCATAAAAACAGACAAGCACGAGGAAGTCGTTGAAAAACTATGAATAAAAAATGTAACAAAAAATTTTTTTAGTCTTATTTCTAATCTTCTAAAATTGGCCCATCTAGTAGAACTCAAGCCCTCTAAAGGCTTGAGTTCTGTTCAGATGGGCCAATTTTAAAAGATCCGAAGTACTAAAGTTCTCCTTTTCTCTAATATAGATGTGGAACATACTTAACCAAAAATAAATAAATGAAGTGTATTCTTTCCATCTCTAAGAGTAAATGTTCATCCAGTCCTTATTGCGATGTTCTTTCGGGATGGAATAGCACCTTTATTTCTGCTATTGTCTCCTGCTAATGCCAAAAAGCATTGTAGATGAGTTTAATATTGGTTTCCTTACGTAGTACACCAGATGCGGACTAGTTTCTTTCCATGTTGCATGTTCATCCGGCAACTAAACTTTCTCTATATGTAGTCCTCTATTCCTGGTGATTTCCATTTAAAAGCTATATGTCCGTGCTGCTATGTGATATTTCCAGTTTAACGTTATAATGTTGTGCTGCTTTTTGATATTCCCAGTTTAACATTGAATATTTGTGCTGTTTTTTTATATTTCATTTTAAAGTTAAAAGTCCGTGCTGCTATTTTAGATTTCCCTTTCAACTTATATGCCAGTGCTGCTATTTGATATTTCCATTTCTTTTAGTTATATGTCGTTCTGATTCTCTCTTCTCTTCTGCTTCTTCTTCTTCTTAACCCTTTCACAAGAAAGTTCGTTCGTTCGTTCTTCTTCATAGATTCTTAGCGCTTGACTGACAAAGCAATCAGTGGCCGTCAGACCTAGTGACGTTTTGCAGGGCAGCAACAAACTGTCTTCACTTTGCTCGGTCGGCGGCCATTCTTCGTGTTGTGTCCCAACGCTGGTTCATGCTTCGCATCTCGGCCCCCACAGTTCTTTGCCAAGTGCTATTTTGCTCGGGCCCTCTTTCGCCTTCCTTCTGGGGTCCAAAGCATAGCAGTTCTAGTGATGGTGTCGGGGTCACTTCTAAGGACATGACCACACCAGTTCCAGCATTGGCCCGTAGTGGTTGTGTGGATATCTGTTTTATTCTGATGCAGGGAGCCCTTATAAGGTGACAGTCACCAAACATAAGGCTTTTGTCTCTTATATAACTTTTTCATTTTGAGTAGCTGTCCCCGAAAACTGGGGAATAGCCCAGACAACAAAAATGATCACTTTACTCTAACATGTCTGTTCGTTCACCTTTTGTGATGTCACTAAGCTCTGTCGCCAGATTGTCTACTGTTCAAGTCTTGTGCTGGGAGCGGAATGGGTTGTATTTTGAAGAGGTGTTCTAACGGTTAGATGCTGGACAGTTTAACATCGCGACATTTAAAGACTCCAACAACAGACAGAAACGGAAGTGCTATATGAGTCACGGATCGTAGTAAAAAGTTATGTGAGTCATTTTTGGCGTGCGACTACTCACAGTACTGGAGGCAGAAAGTTGTCGACAGACGTGTTGACATACGACAGTTGGCATGCACTGGAAGAAGAAGCAGAAATTCAAATAGCTGCATTTTCTTGCTCTCGCATCTAGCTAAAACCAGGGGCGGACTGACAGAAATCTGGGCGCCCGGACAATGAGGGTCAATGGATCTCCGGCCAATAAGGGTCCACCTGGTTCAGGGGTCGGTAACCGGTGATCCTGGTCTACTGGTATATTCCAAAGCATCATTAGGTAGATCATTAGGTAGATCATTTGGTAGATCATTTGGTAGATCATTAGGTAGATCATTTGGTAGATCATTAGGTAGATCATTTGGTAGATCATTTGGTAGATCATTTGGTAGATTATTTGGTAGATCATTTGGTAGATCATTAGGTAGATCATTAGGTAGATCATTTGGTAGATCATTTGGTAGATCATTTGGTAGATCATTTGGTAGATCATTTGGTAGATCATTAGGTAGATCATTTGGTAGATCATTAGGTAGATCATTTGGTAGATCATTAGGTAGATCATTAGGTAGATCATTAGGTAGATCATTTGGTAGATCATTTGGTAGATCATTTGGTAGATCATTTGGTAGATCATTTGGTAGATCATTTGGTAGATCTTTTGGTAGATCATTAGGTAGATCATTTGGTAGAGCATTTGGTAGAGCATTTGGTAGAGCATTTGGTAGAGCAGTTGGTAGATCATTTGGTAGATCATTTGGTGTATCATTTGGTAGATCATTAGGTAGATCATTTGGTAGATCATTTGGTAGATCATTAGGTAGATCATTCGGTAGATTATTTGGTAGATCATTTGGTAGATCATTTGGTAGATCATTTGGTAGATCATTTGGTAGATCATTAGGTAGAGCATTTAGTAGAGCATTTGGTAGAGCATTTGGCAGATCATTTGGCAGATCATTTGGCAGATCATTTGGTAGATCATTTGGTAGATCATTTGGTAGATCATTTGGTAGATCATTTGGTTGATCATTTGGTAGATCATTTGGTAGATCATTAGGTGATAGAGGGGGTAACAAGAATTTGTAACCTAGGTTTAACCGGCACTTAAAAGCGTGGTGTCCCCACGTCTAAAGGTTCTTTCATTGTATTCCCAGTGAAAACCCGCAAGATAGCTAACTAAAATACACTTTATTCATAAACTATATAAGATAGAAAGTGATCTTTTGTTTGAAGTGAAGTTAACATTCGGTAAATATTTAGTTTTCATTTTTCCTCGCTCTGTTGATGGGGTTGCAGGAAGCAGATCTTACGGCAGAGATTAAAGTTGCGTATAAGCTGGACTTATTCCAATTATAGATATAGACATAATTTTATCAAAGTAGATGTAGAGACCTTTGTTATTGCTGAACAGAATCGACATCATTGCACTCCGGGCAAACCCATAGGTGCTCAGTCTCCCTCAGTATGTGTCGAAGAGTGTGAATGCTAACTGTTCCTGTAGAAGGCTGGTTGTATACACGACGGATGCATCCTCTCATATGTCCATCTCTGCTAGCCTTACGTTTGATGCCAAATTCCAAGTCTTTTTTTCTTCTGCGTTCGGTTTGTAGTCATGCTAAATCTGCAGGCCTGTCGCCAGGACGAAGTCCACAGTCTTTTCCAGGTCGGCGCGGCAGCCCCATAGCTTCTGCTGGAGCTCATCACCCTTTGGCCAGGTCGCACGTCGCAATTTATCATGGGTTGGACAGTTCTGGAGAATGTGTTCTGGAGTCTGGATACCAGTTCCACATGGGCATTCATTCGTGTGGGATATCTTGAGGCGATAGAGATGTCCAAGTAATCTGCAGTGACCAGTTCTCAGGCGGAAAATTGTCGTCTGTTGGTATCTGTTTAGATGGTGGATTGGGTCATCTCTGCTGTATATATCCCCTTCCCCCTTCCACTGATTTTTGTACTTGTTGTGGATGATGGTTTTTGCTTCCCGATAGGGCAATGGGTGGCTGTATTGTTCCATTTTACTGCCACTTCTTGATAGAGCATCTGCTTTCTCATTACCAGCGATTCCACAATGGGCAGGTAACCACTGAAGGGCAATGGTTGATGACCTTTGGATGATGTTAAGCTCAGATCTGATCTCATTCATCATGTTATCATTTCTGGTGTTTTGTATTGATTCAAGTAATGATCTGCGGTCAGTGAAGATTACTATTTTAGCTTGTGGCTGCTGTTCAGGTCTGGTGAGGATCTTCAGGGCTTGCAGTAGTGCAATAGCTTCTGCCCTAAAATTGGAGGAGATCTTTCCAGTTGGGAAGGCCTTTCGGATGATCTTTCCATTTAGGAATCTTATAAAAATGCCTCCTCCACCGTTCTTTACTGCCCCCTCAGCAGATCCATCTGTGTATGCATGTGTCCACTCCTTCGGGTTGTACTTTTCTTCAATCATTTCTTGAACCAAAGTTTTTAGTTGTTGAGGGGTCAGGTGGCCTTTCTTTTTTATTTCAGGGACTTCTGTGATGATAGATATATTTCCATGGCAGTCGTCTGGCTCCTCATAATCAATTAACATTTCAATCTCAGTAGATCGATTTGGGAGGAGGTCTTCATGGCATCGATGCAGATGTTTGGAGATGTTTAGGAAGCTGGTTCTTTTCAGCCTGTTCTTTGTCACACTATGGAGTTTGGCATGCATTGGATGACTTGGCATTCGTAGAAGCTTCTCACTGTGAGTGAATACCTTTTCCTCACGTCTGTCATCAAGAGAGCGGATGTTGGTGTATCGCTCCATTGCCTGGATTGGAGAAGTCTTCATCCCTCCAGTGATTAGTCTAAGGCCTGAATTTTGCACTTTCCCTAGACATTCTGTGTTTGTTTTAGATGCTGTGGCCCAGGCTGACATGCCATATTCAAGTACAGGTCTGACTGTGCCTGTATAGACTTTTTTAAGTATGTTGGTATTTGCCCCCCAACTTGTGCCAGCCAGTTTCTTCATAATAGAGAGCTTTCTTATTGCTCTCTGTTCTACTGCTTTTATGTGCGGCTTCCAGGTGAGTCTCTTATCCAACTTGACTCCCAGGTATGTTGGATTTTCCTCGATTGGTAGCTCACTTCCATTTAGTTGCAGTTTGATCATTTCTTGGTGATTTGACAGAGAGAAGCAGGTTGCTACTGTCTTGGAGAGGTTTATCTGTACTCCCCAATCTGATGCCCATTTACCGATGGTATTTAGCGCTGCTTGCATCCTGAACTTCGCAGTAGGCAAATGTTCAGCAGCACACCAGGCAGCAAAATCGTCAGCATGAAGAGCCCTGGAGATATGCCCGGACAGTTTCTCTGCAATATCATTTATATATATATGATAAAAAGTGTGGGGGCGATAACTCCTCCTTGTGGCACACCCTGTTGTAGAGTGACGCGATGGCTCAGTTTCCCGTCAAGTTTTACTCTTGCTGTGCGGTATCGAAGAAAGTCCCGTATCCAGCTGAACATTCTCCCTTCAATTTTGCTGTTGAGCATCTTAAGGAGGAGTCCTTCTTTCCATACCTTATCGAAGGCTTTTGTCAAGTCTACAAAAACCGCCAGTACTTTCTTTTTCTCCTGAAAGGCATTTTCTACTTCCTGGGCTAGATATATTAGCTGGTCTTCGGTGCTGCGATTTTTCCTAAATGCTGACTGTGTGTTATCAAGCAGATGGTTTTTTTCCAGATGTTTCAGTAATCTTGAGTTCACCATTCTTTCCATTACCTTACCCAGACAGCTCAGTAGGCTAACTGGTCGGTAGCTGGACTTGCTTGTTTTCTCCTTTTGTTTCTTTCTGATGGGAACAATGATTGCTTCTCGCCATCGATCTGGAAATTTTCCAGTACTCCATGATTGATTGAAGATTAGGAGGAGCTTGTGCCTGGCTACAGGTCCAAGGTTCTTGATCATATCATTTGTGATGCCATCTTTTCCTGGAGCTTTTTTGTTCTTTAGTTTACGTTATGGTGGCAGCACTGAGTTCTCTCATAGTAAGGGGTGACTTCATGCAGATACAGTAGAACTCCATTTATCCGAACCCCATGGGACCGAGCATCGTTCGGATAATCAAATGTTCGGATAATTGGATTACATAATGTATCGAGTACATGTACACATATTTCTAAAAATAATTAACCATCACAAGGAAAATACACTATAAAACATATTTACTTGTACTGTAATAATAATACCCACACTGTATTAGATCACTGTATCACCAAAATCTTTTATTACACTGCAGTGCATGTACTACTTGTATTAATTATTTTTGTTAAGAAAGAGAAATGTTTTCAAAATAACATTACAAACGATTCAAAACCAGGCGCAACTTACGTATATATGTACTTACACAGATGTAGCCCACTATTTAAAATAATGAGGAATCCTCTTTTGCACCAAACTGGATAGTCTCCTTTTGGCTGCTAAGTCCCGCATTCTCTTCAACAGCAGAAGCTGTGTAGGACAGCTGTCATCTTCTTGCTCGTACCAAGCCATCGCTGTTTCTAGTGCTATAAAGGCCTCTTCAGGACTTGGTCGACGTTTTGGGTTTTCTTCATAATCTACAAGTACATCATGTACTTCTGAGGAGTCTTCATCATCGGTCATTACATGTATTTGGTTTTCTTCTTGCACAAAAGACAAAATTTCTTCGTCATTCAAAAACTGAAAACCAGAATCATTATCATCTTCTAGCCACATGTGTGCATCATCTTTGTCACAGTCCGAAAATCCGGGCATTGCTTGAAACAGTTCCACAACTTCATTTATACAATCATCATTTGTGTCCACTGCAGTAGTTTCATTTCCTCCTTTTTTCCCAAGCAATCTACTCCAAGCCTTGTTGAGATTATCTTGTGACAGGGTGGTCCAAGCATAGCTAACATATAGCAGCAGTCTTTGAGATTAAGCTTTTTGGAAAACGCCACCACACTTTCTTCATCTTCAGCCAACAATAAACGACACAGGACTTCCTTCTTGTACATCTTTTTAAGCTTTGCTATAACACCCTGATCCATTGGTTGAATCAGTGCTGTTACATTGGGAGGCAGAAAAATTACTTTAAAATTTGCATCAACTGCATTCAATGTATCCGTCTCTGGATGAGATGGTGCATTGTCCAGTAGAAGAATTACTTTTCCAGTTTTCTTTTCTTGTTCTCTCAACCTCTTCACATTTGGGATGAACTGATTTGTATACCAATCAAGAAATATTTCACTATTCATCCAAGCACTCTTCTGTGCTTTGTAACAGAATGGGAGACATGTCACATTCTTTAAACAACGTGGTTTTTTTGGCTTTGCCGATCATTAGCACCGGTAAACGATGACTTCCACTGGCATTCGCGGCTACCAAAATTGTTACTCTCTCTTTGCACTTTTTAAACCCAGGGGCAGCTGCTTCGCGCTGAGATGCAAGTGATTTTTGAGGCAATGATTTCCAGTATAAGCCAGTCTCATCGTCATTATACACATCATCGAGTGAATAACGTTCTTCTTCAAAAAAAGCCAAGAATGTTTCTTTAAAATTTTTAGCGGCAGTTGCATCGCTAGATAAAAATTCCCCTTGAATCTCCAATTCTCGTATGCCATGACGAGATTTAAAGTTTCTTAACCATCCCTGGCTAGCCTTAAAGTCAGGAGGACCGTCAAGTTGATTGTTGAACTGAAGTGCCTTTTCACACAATAGAGAGCCAGAGATAGGTTCCCCTTTGCTTCTTTTGCACAAACCATATATTCAAAGCCTCTTCCAATTTCACATCTTTCGCATTTCTCATGGTTTTACGTTTCTTCGACCCATTTTCACTATCAAATTTCGATGCAAAACTCATAATTTTATCCTTGTTACTTTTGATGTCAGAGACGGTAGCTTTCCCAACATTGAAAATCCTCGCAAGTGAAGACACAGTTTCACCTTGTCCTAGTCTCTTGATAATTTCTGTTTTCGTTTCAATTGACAAAACATTGCGGTTCCTTTTATATGCTTTAGGTCTACTGGAAGATGCCATATCGCACAGAGAAATACTTGTACACCAAAATTATTCTGCTGTAGTAGCAGACACAATTATTTTAAGTTGAACTGTCTGTTTAGCCAGTATTCTACCTAGAACGCACACGTACACTGGATTGGTAAACCAGATATTAACTGACTTTATGATCTAACTGACATTCCTGTACGTTAGCGACCGACCATTAGCCCATCCCATTCTCTACAAATTGTTCGCACACATTTGAAGTTTGCCGCATCAAAAGATTCAGAATTTTAGTCTAACGTGACTGTGGCATCTGATTTTTTTTTTTTTTTCTGGAAAAAGTGTTCGGATAATTGGATGTTCGGATAATTGGGGTTCGGATAAATGGAGTTCTACTGTATCTGGGTTTTGGTGTTTCAGTTTTTCTTTTACTTCCTTACGTACTTCTTGGATCCGTGCATGTGAAAGTGATGTGGTGCTTTCTTCCTTGTAGAAATCTGCCAGGATGTTTGCTGCCATCTTTCCTGTGTGGTATTGTTCATTTTCCTTGATGACAGTCTTACAGTAGCTGGTTGTTGTTTCTTCATTTAGCACTCTTGTCAGATTCCATAGCTTGCTTGAGTCCTTTTCCATGTTGAGACTGCTGGTCTTCTGGTGCCAGCTCCTTTGGATTTCAGCTTTCTTTTGTTCATTGAAAGCTTGTTTTATGCTGTTGTGCCTCTGTGTGTTCTCTAATGTGGGATTTTGCTCCATAGTTTCCCGTGCTTTATTTAATTCACTATGGAGTTTTCCTAGGTTGTCACTCCAGTATGGTTTGTAGTCTCGTCGTTTACCTCGTGGAATTGACTTCTTTGCTGCTTGGATGATTGCCTCACTGATGATGGAGATGTTTTTATTGATGTTATTTGAGTGGGCAATGTTCTGACAGAAATTGTCGGCTTGTTCTTTAAAAAATCCCCAGTTTGTTTTTTTGAAATTCCAGCTAGGAGACATATTGATTTCTCCTGCACTTCTTATCTCAGATATCTGTAATGTGACTGGTACATGGTCACTTCCCCCCAATTGAGAATTTACTGTTCTGGTGGTGAGTCGATGTATGTCATCTGTAGCCATAAGTATATGAGGAGAACTGCCGTAAGACGGGAGTAAACAGTTGAATGGGGAAAAAAACAAAAAACACACACACAAATAGTAATACGTCTTACAAGGAGAAGGACAAGAAAAACCTACGTTGCGGCCACAAGGCCTTCGTCAGGGACAGACAAACAAGAGACAGGAAGGAAAGAAAATGAGAATTAATTAGAGAACATGAAACTATAAAAATAAGAGAAAAAAACTCCCTTGAGAAGCAAGATGGCTGCCACTAAACCGGAAAGAGGAAGTCGATAGTACATTAAAAACAAAAAATAAGAAATAATGAAAACAAGGACTGAAAAAGAGTGAGGAAAATAAATAAATAAATAAATAAAATGAAAAAATAAATAAAAAAATAATAATAAATAAATAATAATAATAATAATAATAAAATAAATTTAAAAATAAATAAATAAAAAAATAAAAATAAATAAAATAAAATAAATAAACAAATTAAAAAAAATAATAATAATAATAAGTAAATAAATAAATAAATAAATAAATAAAATTAAATTAAAAAAATGGTAATAAAAAAAATAAAAAATAAAAAAATATATATATATAGAAAGTGAGGGAAAAGCGATTTAAAAAAAAAAAAAAAAAAAAAAAAAGAAGCGTGATCGCTTGTAAGACGTATTACTATTTGTGTGTGTGTTTTTTTGTTTTTTTTCCCATTCATCTGTAGCCATAGCAAGATCTGGTGTGCTCGTTGTTTTCCATACTCTGGAATAGAAGGTGGGCTTATCCTCTGGTTGGTTTATTAGAATTAGTTTATTCTCTACCATCCAATCTTCCACTTCTTCTCCTCTCGGATCTGTTGCTTCATAGCCCCAGCTGGGTGAGTGGCTATTGAAGTCACCCATAATGAGGTGTCTCGATGCTGCAAGCATCACTTTGTATAGCTCCAGAGTTGTGGTTGGAGGGCTGTAGCAGTTTGTGATCATTAAGTCTCCACTGGGCAGCAGTAGTTGGACTGTTATGTATTCAAGTTCGTCCTCGCCAGATCTGTGTGTCTCTACTGCTGCGAATTAAGTCAGCATTGCTGGACGAATAAGCAGTCGCGGACCAAACGGCGATGTCCTCCCAGCAGGACGGGGAGGGGTAACAGGTGGCACTGATACCCCCACTGAAATCCCCCATATGTCCTATAACGGGTGCATCAAGCGAGTAAGAGCCGCTATAAGCTCTAGCCACGGGGAAGGTAAACCTCGGTAAACAAACCAACTGCTGCCTTGCAGCTACCACCGGGAGATGGAAAGGCTATGGGAGACAACCCTGAACAACAAACACAACCCGGCCTGCCGAAGACTGAGTGTGTCAGCTACGGCGCAGACACCGGGAAAAATTAGGACACACACGCTTTTGCGGTATGGAGTCATGCGACAATCTCGACTTACGTCATGGCGTCGCTCCTATCAGCTACAACCGGGGAGGAGCGGAGCCGGGCCCCTAGCCTCGAAAGGGCCCACCCAAGCAACCGGTGCCTTTGCCAACCAAATGGTCGGGGGAAGGCAAAGTAGAGCAACTGACCAACCAACCCACTATCTTACAGTGGCTCAATGGAACGCAGAAGGAGTGAGGAACAAGAAACCGGAGTTACAAGAATTCCTCAGGGATATAATCTGCATCCAAGAAACTCACCTAAAAGATACCAACAGTATTAACCTTGATGATTCATCTATTGCAGTGTCATTCTCTAACAGGCGATCATTAATTGTTCTCAGTATCTCCCTTTTTTCCATACCCAGTGTCTCCACTGTGGGTGCTGTTAATGCTAGTCTGTCAGCTTTCTCATTCCATACCCCTGCATGACCAGGACAGTATATCCACACCAGCTCCTGCAGACTCGAAGCTTCTATGAATGTTTTGCATTCATGCCTTAGCCAACCATTTTGAACCTTTCGAAGCATGTACTGAGAGTCTGACACAATGACTGCCTTTTGTTAATGAAGTTTCAGTTAGCCACTTTAAGGTTGCTTTACAAATCTTAATGTTTCTAAAGTAGATACCCATAACTCATGATGCAGTAGATCATTAAGAAGAGTATACATTATAATGGCGGTAGGAGTAGCTGTAGCACGACAGTAATGGTATCAAGCAGGGTTGTAGAGTCGGCCAAATACATTTTCCGACTTCCAATCCACAGCCCTAATATCAAGGAGCAGAAATGATTTTATGAAGGTAGGTCTTAGTGTTTCTAAAGTAGATACCCACATCTCCAGGGTTGCCGACCGCTGATCTAGTTGATTAAGCTAGATGGAGGCTAGGGAAGAGTGGGTCTCCTGATCTAGTTGATTACGCTAGATGGAGGCTAGGGAAGAGTGGGTCTCCTGATCTAGTTGATTAAGCTAGATGGGGGCTAGGGAAGAGTGGGTCCCCTGATCTAGTTGATTACGCTAGATGGAGGCTAGGGAAGAGTGGGTCCCCTGATCTAGTTGATTAAGCTAGATGGAGGCTAGAGAAGAGTGGGTCCCCTGATCTAGTTGATTAAGCTAGATGGAGGCTAGGGAAGAGTGGGTCCCCTGCTGCTGTGGGTCTTCGGGCATTACCAAATTGCCCGACCGTTCAGTCCGCCCCTGGCTAGAATACTGTGTTAACCCAGCAACTAAGCCTTGTCTTTCTAATATCGCATTATATTTAGTCCTAGAGCAGATATTGCAGCAGGGGAGTAAAGTGTTAGAGACTATACTATCCCAGGTCCAGCTTTGAGAGGCTGGGTGGCCAGTTCCCTTTTTCACTGCCTTTGTTATCCCTAACTCAAGAACAGAGTTAGGAACCCATTTACAGCCGGGTAGACTGGAGCATGATGCCACCGTGTTTCAAACCTGCTACGTTTGCTGCGAGAAGCCAGCGCTCTAACCGCTCTGCCAACCGGACTCTCTAATATCTGTTATGTAGCTAAACCCTTGTGTTATTCCCACCAATCAAAATCTCTAGCCGCTGTATATCTTATATCTGATGTACATGTTCAGTATATCTAAAATCTCGTTTTTATCTCAACTATCCTATTTCTGTGCTTCATTTGTGTCCGTTGTCTCTCTTGGTCAACACGATCATTAATTCCCTTTTAGATCCCCAATGAGCACGGGTCTACCCCTGCAACCTGTCCCCAGAAACATGCACCATAGTATTCATGATCTCTCGAACTGTTAGTTTCTCTAGTCATTTGTTTCACATGTTGAGATTGCCAGCTCCACATACAACCTCGTATTAGTCGTATCTTACGATTATGCCGTATACTTTCGGTGATAAATCTACTTGTGATAAAAACGTGAAATTGCATCACGAATATCTATAGCCTAAATTCACCCTGACTCCTCTCACGTATCTCTTCTGCACAACAAAACCTTAAACCAAAATTAAGACACCTTTTATTCATCTGCGTGGGTCGGACGTCAAATATGCTTCATGCTTCACATAACTTTTTATTACGATCCGTGACTCATATAGCAGTACCGTTTCTTTTATGTTTTGGGTAGCTCCTTTTTTATGTAAATACAAAGTCACGGGGTCACGCGTGCAGAGTGACGTCACCCGGGAGCGAAATGCAGATCAGGACAACATGCTCGTGGGTCACTGTGACATCTGCTAATCTTGTGAATCATATTACGAAATCGGTCAACATGTCGCTGGGAATACTCAAGGTCGACTAAGTCCATCGACCTATTTTTTGTTCTTTTTTAGTTTAAGGAATTATGCCTTGTAGGCACGTTCTGTTCAACATACATATTTCCGTCGGTGATGTTACGACACATGTTTCAATATAAACAGTGGCGTTATTACAATGTAAGGGACCTCCGGGCACATTGTAAATGAGGCTCTCCTTTCATCATAGACTCAACAACCATTATCAATACACGGCAAATCTATTTTTAAAATGTCACTAATTAGGTCATCATCATCATCATGAGCACCTTTCATATCTCAAAGACTTTAGGCCTTCCACGAATTTGTGTAGGTCCACTTGTCCTGTGCCATCCGTTCACGCCTTTTTCACCGCCTTCTTTATACCTTTCATTTCTGTCTCCAAGAACTGACACATGCTGTAACGTTTAACACAGGGACAAAGACAATTAAAAGGGTATATTCCGACCAAAATTTCTGGGGCCCACTCGATGCTGGGGCTCCAGGGACGTGCCTTGCACACCCGAGCGGTAGTTACACCACTACATATAAATGACCTTCTGGTTTGTCTTTACTATAAGTTAAATTGTTAGAATCAGGCCAATGACCTAAATCACTATACAAAAAAGAAGTAGTCTCGCAGCTGAAGAATAAGGTGGTCATTTTACATCTCTTCAGCATGGCCGGTGATTTAAGGTCTTCCTTATAAGGTGTTCGGATCCATCAAGATTCTGTTCCTCAAGATACAGTGTTAAAATACTTTTTTTTATTTTCCGTATGCAATAGCAGTGTGTTACCGGGGCCCGAAAGTGGAGCAAAGAATAGTTACACTGCTCCCCATCATGTATGTTGTAAAAGCCACTAAGCAAGGTTGGGCATGGGGCTGGTTATCCCATCCTGTTAAAAACATTTTAAACCACAGAAACTTCTACACACAATGGACAGGTCAACTAAAGAAAAAGAAAATTTTTCCATCTAAGACAGGAGAAGATCCTCTGACAGGGAGGCACATGATGCAATACAGAGAACGCCGAAAGGAGTCACTGTAGGAGATTAACCTTCCTTCTTCTAGGAGAACCTCCAGATAATGCTTCTGGAATGTTCGGACATTAAACGAACAAAGGAGAACGGTTCAGGTAGCAGCAGAAATGAAAAGAGAGCTGGAGACAGACACGAACGGGACGAAGAAGACATGGCCAGAACTTGATCTGATGTCACGTGACAGGAAGACTTGGCATAAGTTTGTTGAAGGTTTATGCCCCCTTGGTGGTTGAAAGGGGAAGAATAAGAATTTAATAGACAAGAAGTTACTGGTTTCATAAATTGTTGCTTGCCCAGAATAATTGGATTAACATTGTATGACAAGATCACTAATGTGGAACTGATGACAAGATCACTAATGTAGAACTGATGACAAGGCCGAGACATGTACCAGTGGAACAAGAGATGAGATAAAGGCGTTGAATAGAATGCAGTCATGAAACCTTATTCTGAAATTCCGTGTTTATTCCCTTTTGTTCTCTTCTACTCTGATTTGTACAACTCCAATATGACATTTTAATAGTTTCATTTCTGCTGCCATATGTGCCGTTTTCCTTTGTTCGTGTCACGAGTGGTTTGCAGAGTCTGTCTGAGACAAGACAAAAAAAGTCTGAGTGACGTCTGAGACAAGACAAAAGTCTGAATGAGGACAGAAGATAAATGAGTTATGGTGTTGAATGTGGATGGAGTGAATTATAGCTATCAGGAGTAAAAGATCAGATAATGACTCTCCCTCCTGCCACTCAATGACTATGTTACTAAGCTACTTTCACTCCACCTCTCTCTCTCTCTCTCTCTCTCTCTGCTAAGAGTAATGTACAGTGCACATTAGTGACTCCACAAACAATCAATTACAAGTACCGATAGTAAAGTAGTCGGATCCACGATTAGAGGTCTAATTTATTAACAAACAATAAAACTGTGCCAGAAATTGACCAATCACAAACCATCAAATCATAAAAAATAATGCATTAACAAAAACATCTAGTGAGAAACAAACAATGCTTGTAATAATACGAATCATAAGAATAATTATTATAATCAACCTAGATTCAAACTCTAACTATCATTGGGCTAAATATTCTACTACTCCTTCTGCAGGGAACCCTGAAATAAAGAAGTCCCTACACACACTCACTTATCCTGCTGACTTCTTCTGGTCAGCAACCCAGCTGTTTAATCCAACTTAATGAACCCTATCCCGCAGTTACTTCACGCTGAGTCCAACTCCCCCAAAGTCCTTCTTCGTCGGCCCACTTGTGTTTATATTCCGCTAGGATTACAGCTGTTGGCGGATCGCAGACGGAGAGATGATCACCCTTTTATCTGCCTATGCTGCTGACAATCCGTGGAAACAACCGAAACAAATTTCCAGGACAAATGTTAAGTCCTCTAGATGTACAAGTGTGTTTTAAATCCAGGATCTAAAGGGGTGGTGATGAATGCATTCAATATTCAATATGCGTTGAAGGTAATAAATCCACTATTGGCGCAGGTCCGCTACTCCTGTGAGGGCATGTGATAATTTGGATGAAGTAGCTCTATGAAGTTGATGTCAGTGGAGCATGGGCGCTCCACTTACTTTGCGGGGTGGCGTAAAATTCCTAGCACGGGAGATCAAAAATGTGCCCGTATTAGGGTGCTAGTCAAATAAACAACTGTAGTTGCTGGGAACACCCCAATGTAAATGGGTTGACGATTTATCCTGCCTTTCCAGGAAAGCAATTCCGGCCGATGGCCCAGAGGTTCCTTTAACTCAGTCGGTGTTAACCGGTTCTCGCTGAAATGAAGTCCTATTAAAAAATCTATGAACACCTAGCCAACATAAATGTTACAACACCCAAAAACAAACCAATTGCATAAACATTTACAGATTAAATTATTACAACCATTTCTACCCCAAGCGGTCCTTGCTGCTGACCTGGTCCCGCAGTTATCTCTCTCTCTCTCCTTCCCTCTCTCACTGACCGTTAACTAAACGAGCGAGCCGGTAGGTGTCTGGGCAGGCCTACCCGATAACTCGCAACTTGCGTAATCAATGGTTACCCACGGCTGGCGTGGGGGTTTTAGTATGTAATCATTCCTGCCCCATTTTCCTGGTGCGGAACTGACTTTACAACGTATCTGCCAGTTCTGTCTAACACACCGGCGTCTAAACGAAATCGCAAGGCCCGTCTAAGGTTATCTCACTGGGCTGCGACACGCTTAATATCATCAAATTTACATGTACTCCTGCCATCAATGGTACCTATACCTTGTAGCGGTATGGCAGCTTGCGTACCCTGACAATCCCCAGAGCTATGCCAGTGGGAGTTTTACTCCTGGTAGGTTCAACCAAGCTGGACTGGTCTGTGTGGGTAGGGGTCAGACAAAAGCTGGTACCCTGGTTCTCCAGGTTGGGGGTTTTAGCATAGGGCTGACACCCCTGTCTATGTAAAAAAAATAATGAAGTTACGGAAACAACATCAAATGAACAAACTTTGCTGCGGGACGGACATTCGGAGTCTGTGGCTCGTATGACTGTCAGTGGTGAAAGCCGAAAGGAAGCCACTGACATGAAAACGGATGTCCTGACCGCAAAACAGGATACAAGAATAGGATTTTGGAATGTCAGGTTAATGTACGAGACAGGTAAACTAAGACAGGTCACGGCAGAAATGAGAAACTATAGGTTACACATCCTGGGGATAAGCGAGAGCAGATGGACAGGGGCAGGAAAAGTTAAAACAGCAACAGGAGAAACAGTACTTTACTCTGGAAGAGAGGATGGACAGCACAGTGAAGGCGTAGCCATTATTCTACAGAAAGGGATAGAAAGGACATTACTGGAATGGAAACCCATCAACAACAGACTGATACGATTGAGATTGAGAGGGAGATTCACCAACACTACAATAATACAATGCTACGCACCAACGAATGATAGCGATGAGGAGGTCAAGGATGAATTCTATCAACAACTGCAGAAAGAAATGGAGGACACACCTAGATATGATCTTGTTATAGTAATGGGAGACCTCAATGCGAAAGTTGGTACACACAATACATATAATGAAAGAACAATGGGGAAATGCGGCAGCGGAATAGCAAACGAAAATGGGGATAAGCTAATAAGCTTCTGTAGCATTAACAACCTGGTCATTGGAGGAACACTTTTCCCACATAAGGAAATTCACAAGTTAACATGGGAATCCCCAAATGGTCGGGACAGAAACCAGATAGACCACATCATGGTTAACGGTAGATGGAGACATGCATTACAAGATGTGAAGGTAAGAAGAGGTGCAGATGTGGGAAGCGATCACCATTTAGTAGTTGCAAAACTGAAAGTGAAACTAAGAAGGGCTGGACCAACTGTAACTACACAGAAAAGGTTTGACATCAGCAAATTGAAGGACCCCCTTACCAGAAAAGCTTTTGCGGCCGACATTAAGAAACGATATCAATTTGCCAAACGACAGGAAAAGACATTGACTGATGATATAGACCAGAATTTTAACACCATTTCAACAATATATAAGGAAAGTAGCAAATCATGCTTAGGATTCCAGGAAAGGAAGAAGCAAGACTGGATAACACCAGAAACACTAAACACCATAAAGATGAGAAAGGAAATGAAAAGAAAGAAAACAGAAGCGAAGTCCCCCAGGTTAAAGCAACTATATAGCGAACAGTACAGTCAACTGGACAGGGAAGTTAAACGCCAAACCCGAGCCAACAAAAGGAATTTCCTAGACGATCTTGCAAAACAGGCAGAAGAGGCAGCACTGAGAAATGAACAAAGCACAGTATACAAAATAACTAAATTCATCAGCGGAAAACAAGGTGCAAACAATATTACATTAGTAAGAGATAAGCAACCAACGGGCTGATCACCCGTTTGCCAGTCACTTCGATTACGGAAACAACAGCAGATGGATTGATTTGCCATTGCCCTAAAGACGCCAATAGGCGTGATGGGAAACAATGGCAAAGAAAACCTATCTGCTGTTGCCCTAAGACGCCACTAGGCGTAATGGCCACTGACTGCTTTGATGGTCGGTGGCTAAGGAAAGAAGAAGAATAAGAGATAAGCAAGGAAATCTCACCACGACAGCAGAGGGACAGGAAACAAGATGGGCAGAGCACTTCAGAGAAACTCTGAACAAGGAAATACCAGAGACACAATTGAATGTTCCTGAGGCTGAAAACGATCTAGATGTAAATACAGACATTCCACGAAAAGAAGAAATCATCACAGCAATCAAAGGGTTAAAGAACGGTAAAGCTCCGGGCCATGATAACTTAAATGCAGAGCTATTTAAGACAGACCCTGAGCTAGCAGCAGAACTATTAGAACCACTATTTGCACAAGTGTGGAAAACGGGGACAACACCATCAGAGTGGAACAAAGGAATAATTGTCAAATTGCCCAAGAAGGGAGATCTTTCAGACTGCAATAATTGGAGAGGAATCACTCTTCTCTCAGTTCCCAGCAAAATACTAGGCAGGATAATTATACAGAGAATTTCAAAGGCAGTAGACTACAAACTGAGGAAAGAACAAGCAGGATTTAGAAAGAACAGAAGATGTGTAGAACATATATTCACTCTCAGGAACATTATAGAGCAGTGCTCAGAATGGCAAAGACAGCTTTACATAAATTTTGTTGATTTTGAAAAGGCTTTTGACAGCATACATAGGGACAGTTTATGGAAAATACTGAGGGCTTATGGAATTCCAAGCTGCATAGTGTCAATCATAAAAAGCCTCTATGCCAACTTTACGTGTAGTGTTGGGCAGAGCAACCTAACCTTCGAGGTGAAGACAGGAGTACGACAGGGATGCCCCTTATCAACCACTCTATTTTTAACAGTCATAGACTGGGTGATGCGCCAGACAACAGAGGGCAGTCCAAGAGGAATAAGATGGACTACATTTTCAACATTGGAAGATCTGGAATATGCAGATGACATTGCACTGCTGGCACATTCACATCAACACATCCAGGAAAAAACGGATAGACTTAATAAATTTAGCCAGCAGGTGGGCTTGAACATCAATTTAAAGAAGTCTGAGGTCATGACGCTCAATGTGAGCAACCCTGAGCCCATATCAGTAAGGAATCAGCAACTGGTACAGACAGATACCTTCACATACCTAGGATGCATAGTAACACCAGACGGTGGGGCAGGCAAAGACATCAACATCAGAATGAATAAGGCAAGAACAGCCTTCTTTAGCCTAAATAACATCTGGAAGTCCTCCCAATACAGCACAAGCACAAAATTAAGATTATACCAGAGTTGCGTGCTTTCTGTGCTTCTCTATGGTGCGGAATGCTGGAGAGTCACAGAGAAAGAAATGTCAAAATTGTCCTCTTTTCACACAACATGCCTAAGAAAAATTCACCGAATCTTTTGGCCGAATACCATCACCAACCAAGATCTGCTTACTCGTAGCAAGCAAGAGGACATGCATACCATCATAGCTGGCAGACGCTGGAGCTGGGTTGGTCATGTCCTCAGAAGAGACCCCGATGCCATCACAAGAACAGCTATGCTTTGGACCCCTGAAGGAAAGCGAAAGAGAGGCCGACCAAAAACAACTTGGCGGAGGACTGTGGAGGCTGAGATGCAAAGAATGAACCAGAGTTGGGGCACTGTACGAAGGATGGCCACCGACCGTGCAAAGTGGAATCAATTTGTTGTTGCCCTACAAGACGCCACTAGGCGTGATGGCCACTGACTGCTTTGACTGGTCGGCGGTTAAGGATCGAAGTTACATGTACTCCATATGACAACATATAAGGCTACTCTGGGTAAATCTCTAAATGTGTTAAAAGTATCCATACAGTAGACACGTAATCAAATAAATTAAAGTTACATGATGTGGAAATAAATTTCAGGGATGTGCCTCGGAGGCCAGACAAAAAGAAAATCGCTTATGCTTACACTCTGTGTTAAAAGAATTCCCTCCACATAACAATCAGTTATATAGTTACACTTCGAGTGGGAAAATTATTCTTTTAGTGAAACAAGTCAGATATATGTATGTGGTAAAGGGGGATGTTATAAATAATTATAGGGGACTTAGTGTACTGACTGAGATTAGCTGTGAAGGTATCTGTATCTATTAAGTGTGGTGTATGACAGATGACCTTACTTGCTACCACATTTATACCTCAGTCAGAATTATTCTGGAATATTGTGATGACTACGTTAAATGTCTAGGGTTATGAAAATGATGAAGTGTAAGTCACAACAACAACAGACAGATAAACAATTTAATTTATTCCACAACACTTACAACACTGTGACACTCACACACATATAACACTCTATAAGACTATCTTAAATGAGTCCAGTGTTTAAGTTTAAAATTATATGTATTAATTCTTTCAATAATGGGTATCCTGATTCAACTACACAGTGAACCAGGAATCACAATCAAATGTAATTACAAGTATTATGTACACAGTTTATATATATATGAACTTTGTATTGACATAGTTTAGTATTATTATTTGGTGATGCGTGATGCGTGATGCCATATGATGATGGATGGTATCCGCATGTCTGGTTTTGTGTAGTGTGCAGATGTGTTCAGTCAAACAATGTTCATACAAAAATAGCAGGGCAATCCACATAGAACGTCAGTAAACTCACGACGTATAAAGTCAATGATTCTTGTAACAGCCGTTGACGTTTTTCTTCATTATTTATTGTGGACGCCACAGTGACAAAATGGTTACGCGAATATGTAGGCACATCAAACAGTCATTATCACAGCAACATTCAATACAGCAATAGACGGTAGACAGCATTACAATGATGAGTCAGATGCATGTTATATTTCATAGTGCTGTAAATGTAGTCAGGTGAAAAACTCCATCCTTTTCTATAACAGCCAGGAGATAACCAGATGTATGAGATCAGTTCACTCTCCTTAGTCTGACTTCAGCAAGACAGACACGTCTGCCGAAGTATAAATAATGTCCTCAAAAATATCCTCTAGATAATAAAGGTTTTCCAAACCTAGTTCATTTAACAAAGTAGCAAGTAATGGTCCTTGGAACATTCATCAACCGATGCAGTACAATACAGCGACATGTGAGCTGGGAAAACATCTCGTGACGACGACTTTCGAAGACAGGCTATGAATCGAAATCGCTCACGACCCAAAATCGATAGAGTTAATGAAAAGTCAATTTACCTTGCTTTCAGGAAATACACAGAAATATCACACCTCCCGACATGTGGGAAACACTAGAGGTATTATCTCGAATAAACGAAATATCCATTAAGAGGACTACACATCCCTGACAGAACAAAAAATAGCGGAGATCCCCTCTTCAACGAGGCATCTCTTTCGCCATTCAAATCGCTCACTCCACTAGTGGTGGGCGGAAACCGATCGACCCAAAAAACAAGACCAGTCATGCGCAGTCCAGCGCAAAAAGACCACAGCTCAAAACTTAACTGCATTCAATACCAACGCGAGAAGACAAATGCTTACCGAGAAAAGTGACTATAAATTTCAAGCAGTTGTTGCCCTTGCGTTATAAAATAGATATTGTAATAAAACGATGTTGCGAGAATTTATCACGCAACAGGCCCATTTCCCGTAAAATTAGTGGTTTCAAAACATGCCACTGTGCGATTATTATTTGGTGTTGTCTGACACCCTCACTATTTTCTTTTGGCTATAATTTGTTAATTCCTAGACTATTTGCGTAACACTTAACATATTCTTTGTCGGCAAGTCCTAAGGAACCCAAATATATAGATTTTATGGGGCTAAGGGGCTGCGTTCAAAATATGCATTTTCTTCTACCTCCCGTTCACTTCGATCGATGTGGTGTCTGGGTACTGTCATGCTTTCAGACATAAAACAGTATAATGTCAGGTTTCCTAATAAGCGTTTTACAGGTTTTTAAACCTAACTCTCGTATGGGTAGTGTTTTTATCACGGTCTATTTGAAAAAAAGTTAGTGCTTGTGGCCTTACACGCGTGATGGCATTAATTTTGTATCGCGAGACGCGTGTTAGGGTTGCATGCGTTCCTGCTTTCAGCCCTCCCTCTCTTTCTATCCTAAGTCCATCTGTCCTTTCGTTTATGGTAACGTAGTGTAATTAATGCTAGTATTAATCTAGGTCATTAATCAGCTTGCGTATCTCAAGGTTTTTCTTAGAAATGCAGCACACGTTTTATTGTAGAAAGCGTGTATTGATGCAGTAGGCTTTACTATCAACGTGAAACGTTACAATTTGCAGACGAAGTAGAAAACAAGGGGGATTTCGAGTACAGTCATTGTGACAGCACTGTTCTTTACCATTCTTCTTTCCTTTTATTGAATTTATTTGTTAGGCTTTACATTTACCTTTTAATTTATATATGTGGATTTAGAATGTTTCACGACAATGTACACTTCGTGATTAAGAAGGTTCTCAAGAAGGGCTTTCGTGAAGCATCTTAAGTTACACAACCATTTGGCTTAAGAAAAAAAAAACCATAAGTGGCATACAAACACAATTTCCAAACAACAGCTAACAAAAGTTTCTTTGTGCTTGTTGGGTAATGGCCGCGCCTTAAAAATTCTAGAACACACTATAAATGAACTTACTCTGACTAAGTCCAAAACCTAAGGAAAAAATAACAACTACCAAGTTACTTAAGGATTCTTACCGAGATTGTGAAGAATTTCCCACACTAAAATAGCTGGCTGTGACAAAACGTCTGTACGTGTTCTTTTGATGGCTCTCTCACACCTTCAACCCTACGGCAGTATCATTTCTTTTTCTTCATTTTTCTCACCAATCGCTTTTATTTGGCATATTTATTGCCCTTACATTCTTTTACTGTGACCACTCCTCACACTTATTTACGTTCCGCCAGGTGAACTGGGGTATTATCGTAACAATACCCAGTCATTATCACCGGTCAGCGTTAATACGTTTATCTCTGTGAGTTGCCTCGCCAACCTTTGATGGCGACGATCCTCTATTGACACAGGCTGGTCGTGCACGATCGGTTCTAAGGAAGCCAATATCCGTCTGAGAAATAAGAATGGGGGAGTCACACGCACAGGTGATAATTAGATTATCGCATCCGCTGGGCCCTGTCCGTATCTTTATCACAGATAAATCTTTCTGGCGAGTCAATATTGGCAGGAAAGCATCTGGACAGGTAATCAGTGCACAGATTTGTTTTGTAAGGTTTCACCAGATGCCACGGAAATATTACCGCATGATTTGAAAGAGGCCACGCGTTGGAATATTACATTTAATATGTTAAACACGTGGGGGATTTTTTGAACTAAACACCCCGACCAACATAGTCTAAAGAGATTCCATTGGTTTGAAGTGAGCGCCGGGATATACATTGAATTTTATTGGAAAACTCGGCGGAAAGACCATCTCTGATCTGAACTGGAAACTGGAAATATAATCTAGCGAAATCAAAGACACAGAATACAGACAGCTTCGCAACTTCGAACAAGCGACTCCAAGAAGCCAGTGAGACATCCGACTTAAAATTCCTATATTATAAGTGACAGATCGAAGTATTTGGGAAACTTAAAATCTTAAAAAGGAAGCCCGCCTTTATAAATACAGATACTGAAAAACTTAAGGGACCAAGACTTTAAATACCAAGACTGGAACCCTAAGGAATTGGATCCCTCGTCATAAGAGAAACTTTCCCAGACCAAGTGTTTCGCCGATTCACCCGTCATAAAAGGGATTCAAAATTTCCAGACCAAGTGGTTCGAGAGCATTTAACCTAAATTGCCCGTGTCCAATTTAACCAGCGCGAGGAAATTGTGTATTCTCAAAACTTTGGATTTATGGTACAAGACTACTTGTGGTTACAAGCTATCAGACGGTTCGGAGTACTGAAGTTACTACGACACTCGTGTGAAGGGAAGTACACTCATCACCAAGAAGTGATGAAAACCACGGTGACAGGACTCACCTAGAGTTAAGTTTTCTTGTAAAAAAGGCGAAAGCAACGGACTTTGATAAATCCTCACCTACGTCTCCGTGACGAAAACTTGTATTTACAGCAAAATTCATCATTCCCTCCTTATTTGAACTGTTAGACTAATTCATTATTAAATTTGTTACATGTTGTCTTAAAACTAAACAATCATAGTCAATTCAGTTTTCATATGTGTGAAAGGGAACGTTTGAGCAAGATTCTTTAAAACGTACATCTATATGTACATAGATATACGAGGTAGCTTCAAAAAGTTCCCGGAATTTGTGTATTGTATAGAAATAAGTAACAATACAATTATTTACACTACATTTCCTTCAAAATAGTTCCCTTTGGCAATTACACACTTTTGCCAACGTCCATACAGCTGTTGGAAACATTCCTGGAATCCATTCTTTGACACCTCTCTCAGCTGCTTTGTCGCATTGGTGATAACGTCCTCAGCATTCTTGAATCTCTGCCGTTTCAGTGCCGATTTTAGGCGAGAGAAAAGAAAAAATCAGGCGGTGCCAGGTCGGGAGAATATGGAGAATGTTCCAAGGCAGTCACATTGTGCGTTGCGAGGTACTGCTTCACCAGTAGGGATCCATGTGCTGGCGCATTGTCATGCAGCAGAACCCAAATGTTTTTTTCTCCATTTTTCTGGGCGTTTCCTTCTGATTGCATCTCTTAGACGACGGAGGACATCAACGTACATTTCCTTGTTAACCGTTCGGCCTTCAGGAATGAATTCATGGTAGACAATTCCCTGGAATAAAAAAACTTCCAAAATAACTTTTCCTTTGCTCTTATCCAAACGAAATTTCTGTGTCCGGGGAGATGAGGGTGATTACCATTCGGAGGACTGACGTTTTGTCTGAGGATCGTACAAAAAACATCACGTCTCGTCTCCTGTGATTATGTTGTTGAGAAAATTGCTATCTTGATCAGCCACAGTGATTAGGTCTCCTGCCAGTGTCAATCTCGTTTCTTTCTGTTCAGGAGATAACGTTTTGGGAACCATGTGTTGACAAACACTGTGCATGTGCAGTTCATTGTGGAAAATGCTGTGGCAACTTCCAACTGATATTCCAACTTCTGAGGCTATTTTCTCTACATTAAGTCTTCTGTCAACACGAACAACGTTCCGAACACGCTCAATGTTTTCATTGTTTATCGAGGTAGGCGGTCGTCCGCTACGTGGATCATTATCAATACTAACACGACCTTCACGGAAACGCTTGTGCAACTCAAAAATTTGCGATTTCTTCATTGCAGTATCATCATATACTTTATAAAGCAAGGTTACTGTCTCTGAGGGTGACCTCTCAAGAAAAACACAAAATTTGACATTTGAACGTTGTTCAATCAAGGACATTTTCAACTCCGACGATGCTACGTGCTTACCACACAAACAAACTTCTGTAACTTCTGTTCGAGAGTACATGTGAAGGTTACATCAGCCATGTCGTTTCCTCAAGGTCACTACCAACTTATAAAACTATAATCTCCATGACGTAATCACTCATTCAAACATGAGTCGACTATTCCGGGAACTTTTTGAAGCTACCTCGTATTTACATCTATAGAGCCATTACTTATAAGAGGAAATTCGCTGAATTAACTCAGCTGGGGGCTTGAACGGGCTAAAAACCATTGCTTAAATCCTTCGCAAAAGTCGACGGACAGATATAAGTTAACCATTGCTCAGCCCTATGATGCATGGTTCTTGACTTCTGAATTATCTTGTGAATACTCCCTTCGGATAGAAGCGCCATTACACTTCTATCTACATCTCTGCCAAGAGTAATCTTGTGCGAAGGTAGACACCTTTGACGACCCATTTAGATATTCTTTAGTTTTGGCTACTGTTGGACCACTACTGCAAAGCAGGGGAGGCAAATCCGTGACACTGGCAAACTGCACAAGATCTCTACCACCTCACGAAAGAAGTTTCAGGGACTAAAAGCATTTATAGACAAAAGGGGACTCATTATATACTGTAAATCGGGCAGCAGGCGTTCGGACACATGGACAGAGAACGAAGAAAAACAATCGTAACGTCTCCCGGAGGATTCTCCTGGCGACGCACTACAAGAAGGATTGCGTAACAGAGCGTCCGCTCTTACGCTGCGAGGGTCCCAAACTTTCCCTGGAATAAAAAAACACGGGGAGTTTTTGCCGCTCAGCGAGGAGCGTTGCGGACGCGTCACAAAGACACTCTTACCAGCATTAAAAGACCTTTCATCTCTGTTGGTCACTTTCGCGGGAGAAACAGGGGAGTTAACTTGTGAGATGAAAGTGACATGCTAGCAGCGATCGAAAACTAGAAAAAAAGATGAAATATGGGCGTGCCTACAATCAAGAAGAAAATAGGGGGAGATGGTAGCTAAACCCTAGGTCCAAATTTCGAGCCAAGCGTCACAGTTGGCTTAGTGTACAAATATTCTAGGGGCCAAAGCTGGAGACTTCCCTAGAAGAAAAAAGATAATTGAGCTATCAAGACTCGTGTATCGTAAATGCGATAACAGCATAAATGATAGTACAAAATACAAACAACAGAAGTAGATAAGATCAGATGAGCCGCCATCTTCGCATCAAAGTTTATAACGATCTCGTCATATTATCTTCCTACTAAATAGCACAGTCTTCCTCTTCCACGTTTACCTATAACTTTCCTTCCATTATTATTGTCAGTAAAAGTGCACTGGTCCTATTTAGTAACCAGATAATTTAAATTGTCAGTAAAGCGTTAAGCCTTTTTAAATGACCAAAATATTTCATCTGTCTAACTCTAATCCAATTCATTAAATCTCTTTTTATTCTTAGGTTTTCTATAATTTAGTTATTTGTTTTCTTCTCTCATCATCAGAAGCACCCTCGTCTAACAACACAAGCAACCGTTGCCCAAAATGACTCATTATTCTGTCGGGAAAATGTAGCTCTAAAAGTGCATAGTTTTTTGGTTTTCTTGGTGTTTTGTTTAGTGGATGACACACAATTCTCACACATGGCGTGCACGAGCCAAGAATTACTTTCATTAACTTTTAACTTTTCTCGACCATTGACTTCGTTTCACAATAATGTGTTACAGATGACTTCGTTTAAAAATAATGTATTACAGATAATTCAATTAGAAAGTAATGTGTTACAGATGCCGTCTTTTAAAAATAATGTATTACACATGACGTCGTTTAAAAATAATGTATTGCACATGGTTTTGTTTAAAGATAATGTTTAACATATTGACGTCGTTTAAAAATAATGTATTACAGATGACGTCGTTTAAAAACAATGTATTACACGTGACCTTGTCTAAAGATAATGTATAAAAGATTACTTCGTTTAAAAATAATGTATTACAGAAGCCTTTGTTTGAAAATAATGTATTACAGATGACTTCGTTTAAAAAATAATGTATTACAGATGACGTCGTTTAAAAATAATGTACAGTATTACAGATGACGACGTTTAAAAATAATGTATAACGGATGACTTCGTTTAAAAATAATGTATTACAGAGTCCAGACATATGGGAGGCTAGATGTTCCAAAGTATAAACACAAATTGGTAATTACTTCATGTTTCTGCAATTTAATAACTAAACCAGTTGCTGGAAAACGCCGCACTAACACACAGACACACACCACAAGCGTGCCCACAAGTCTCACATCATATCTTTTATCATTAATTTCTTATTCTCTCAAGTTATTTATTTATTTTCAAGTTATTTATAATGCTAGGAATTCCGTGAACCTCGCTGTCCTATCCCTGATTATAGCGATGTTAAAGTGTGTGTAACTATAATCCCTGATTACGGTACTTCTATCTTGTGCATTTTGACTACATTCTTGATAACAGTGCTGCTGTCTTGTGTAAAAACATGACATCTCTTATTATAGCGTTAACATGTATCTAATAATTCTTTCTAAATTTATTTATTCTTACGTATATCCGATCATGACACATCTGATTACAGTGCTACTAACGTGTGTCTAGCTATGGCATTTCTTATCATAGTGCTACTAACGTGTTTCTAGCCATGACAATTCTAATGCCCAACGTATTTCTAGCGATGATTTTTCAGATGGCAGGGCTATTAACGTTTTTCTAACCATAACTTTTCTGATTACAGTGCTACTAACGTCTTTCTAGACAAGACGTATTAGTATAGTGCTACTGCCGTGTATCTAACCATGATACTCCTGATTATAATGATACTGATGTTTGTCTAGTTGTAATAACCCTGATTATTGCCCTAATGACGTGTGTTAAACCGTTTTATACCCGATTATAGTGCAACGAAAGGGTCTGTGGCAATGAAACTGGCTGTTTCTGATTATTCCTAATTCTTCTTTTTCTTTTGGGATCCTTAGCCCACGACTGACAAAGCAGTCTGTGGCCATCACGCCTACTGGCGCCTTCTTAGGGCAGCAACAGTTCCGCTTTGCTCGGTCAGTGGACACACTTTGTGCAGTCCCCCAACTCAAGTTCCAGCATCTGCCAGCAGTGTTGGTGTGCATAACTTTTTGTTTGTATTGCCCTAAAGGCGAATGTTTAATCCAGGGTGTCAACATTTTTTAATGCCATGAAACCCATCAATTATCCGATGACGGCTATGGACCCCATCGTGGAAGAAAATGGACATGAAAGCGTAATTTTAAAAATAATATTTACATTTTAAATTTTAGGTTATGTACACGGACCTTCTTTAATCTAGTCACGGTGGACCAGAGGTAAAGAAACCCTGGTTTAACCATTCCCGTATAACCTATGAACTTCCTATAGATCATCGTCCTTCAGCAAGTTCACACTAAGCATTCCAAGCCCGTTTCTTTTAGGCCTGTCTTAAATTCCCTTCTCCGTGTGTATTTCGATCTGCTTTTATTTACCCCGGGGACTCCAGAATAAAAGACTGCCTTGTAGTGCCATCAATTGATTTCTTCAATGTGTGTGTCCTGTCCAACACCAGCGTCTTTTTCTCATACCACTGATCCTCTCATACCACTGATCCTGTCCTATCACTGATCCTCTCATACCGCTGAAATCCTTCTATTCTGCTCAACCATCAACTTATAGGCCGTGCAACTGGCAGAGAGTTTAGAGCGCTTGCCTATTGCCTATTAAGTATACCCGGTTCTGAGATCGAAACCTGGTAGGTTTATGCTTCAGTCTACCCAACTGTAAATTGGTACCCGATTCGGCTCTTGAGTTAGGGAAGGGAAAGGCAGGGATAAAAGTAACTGGACACCCCCGCCACAAAAAGTGAGATCTACTTTAGTGAAGTCTCTAACCTTCCACTTCCCTACCCTAAGGCAGTATCTGCTATGGTACTACCTTTACCGGCTTATAAAGGTCCAACTTCTTGATTTTAGTTTTTATTTCTTTCAAAGCCACTCAATGGGACTTCCTTGACATTTGGCGGAAGATTCTAATTGCTGTGTTCAACCATGAGTTCGCTCCTAACATGTATCTAGCTATGGGACCCCAGTTATAGTCCAAATGACATGTGTTGACCCATGATTTCCCTGATAACAGTGCTACTAACGTGTATCTAGCTATGAGACCCCGGTTATAATCCAAATGACGCGTGTTGAACCTGATATCCCTGATTACAGTGTTACTAACGTGTGTCTAGTAGCCTTGAGACCTCAGATTACAATACTACTAACTTGTGTTTAACAGTGCCATCCATGAGTATGTTTGTTTTTCTTTCAGAGTTTCGATGACCTGAGTTGGGCTTTTTTCGTTAAAATTGGGGTATATTAAGTGAATGTTTCATCTAATTTTGAACGCTAGACTGCTGTTAGCCCTGAAAATAGCTGGTCAAGGACCTTTAGCTAACTGCTGGAGTGGTCATGTCGTTAATTTATTCCTGTTAAGTCCTTTTTACGCGTGAAAGTTAAGTGTGTGAGACTTTCACATGCCAGTCTAGTTTTGATAGACACACATGTGAGCGCATCTGATATAGATGTCTTCTTCTTCTTTGATCCTTAGCCGCCGACCGTCAAAGCAGTCAGTGGCCATCACGCCTAGTGGCGTCTTGTAGGGCAACAACAAATTGATTCCACTTTGCTCGGTCGGCGGCCATCCTTCGTCTTCTTCTTCTTTGATCCTTAGCCGCCGACCGTCAAAGCAGTCAGTGGCCATCACGCCTAGTGGCGTCTTGTAGGGCAACAACAAATTGATTCCACTTTGCTCGGTCAGTGGCCATCCTTCGTACAGTGCCCCAACTCTGGTTCATTCTTTGCATCTCAGCCTCCACAGTCCTCCTCCCGGTTGTTTTTGGTCGGCCTCTCTTTCGTTTTCCTTCAGGGGTCCAAAGCATAGCTGTTCTTGTGATGACATCGGGGTCTCTTCTGAGGACACTACTAACCCAGCTCCAGCGTCTGCCAGCTATGATGGTGTGCATGTCCTCTTGCTTGCTATGAGTAAGCAGATCTTGGTTAGTGATGGTATTCGGCCAAAAGATTCGGTGAATTTTTCTTAGGCATGTTGTGTGAAAAGAGGACAATTTTGACATTTCCTTCTCTGTAACTCTCCAGCATTCCGCACCATAGAGAAGCACAGAAAGCACACAGCTCTGATATAATCTTAATTTTGTGCTTGTGCTGTATTGGGAGGACTTCCAGATGTTGTTTAGGCTAAAGAAGGCTGTTCTTGCCTTATTCATTCTGATGTTGATGTCTTTGCCTGCCCCGCCATCTGGTGTTACTATGCTTCCTAGGTATGTGAAGGTATCTGTCTGTACCAATTGCTGATTCCTTACTGATATGGGCTCAGGGTTGCTCAAATTGAGCGTCATGACCTCAGACTTCTTTAAATTGATGTTCAAGCCCACCTGCTGGCTAAACGTATTGAGTCTATCCGTTTTTTCCTGGATGTGTTGATGTGAATGTGCTAGTAGTGCAATGTCATCTGCATATTCCAGATCTTCCAAAGTAGAAAATGTTGTCCATCTTATTCCTCTTGGACTGCCCTCTGTTGTCTGGCACATCACCCAGTCTATGACTAAAGTACAGTGCCCCAACTCTGGTTCATTCTTTGCATCTCAGCCTCCACAGTCCTCCGCCAGGTTGTTTTGATATAGATGTACTTTGTTTAAATAGTTATGCGTACTGTTCTGCATCACCATTGAATGCAGATGACGCACTTTTGTTGCGTCGATTTGTTGCTATACAAATCATACCCTTGAGGCATTGTAATATTTCGGTCCTCGTTGTTGGACGCATATTTTCTGGGGTTCTGTCTCTAAAGTAAAGAGAAGACCCATACTTACGAATATATTGAAGTACTCAAGAGTTTTGTTCCTGAGGGATTATTCCAGGAATTCGTTGTCATTGTCGTAGATTTGTGATAGGTGATTAATACTTAGCTTGGTCCCTTCTGAATAGACATAGAGATAAACGATAGTTCAGTGGGAGGTGATAAAATAGAAATAGATTTCACGGGTGAGATGGAGGAACTATATTAGATTCTGTCTCTGACACTCGAGAAGCTTCTCTCAGTCAGCCACATAAGTGACGACAATAGACGCACAACACGTGAACCTATGACAATGAAAATATAGATAATTTGGGAACGAACTGACCGCCACACTGATTAAGTTTAATTGTGAAGTTTAATTATCAAAATAAACTTCCATCACAACATATAAAATTACATTTAAGCATATACAAATAGTCATAAAGTCAATGAATTGCTACAAGAATGATAGACCCATTGGTATGATCTTTTCCCCCGATGTATAGCCAACAGTCCTGTTAGGAGAAAAGTGATAGCCACAAAGAGTCACGGATACATATGATCTAGTCTAAGATTTCCCTTTAAAGGTATGAACAGACTTGGATACTCTGATCTATCCTAAGGAAAAATGTTAGCAACAAAACAAACTTGCATAAAGAAATTTAAGACAGCAAAATGGGTGCCAAAATACAACAATAAAGGAATCACTCAGTCCTGCATTCACTCTATTCAGTCAGCCGTGATCACGTGCGTTCACTCGTACTTACAGCTTTGGTAGCAACTTCTGGAAACACAATTTTTAGGACATACACATACAGACTCTCCAATGGTAGTCTTGGCCAAGAGAACCCCAGTTCCAAAAAGACGGGTTGAATTCAATGCTTCAGGGAACGTTTTCTTGGTTATACTTATTTTAGGATATCTGGTTCTTTCACATTAAAATTGTCCAGGTACGAACGTTAACAGCGAGCACAGTGTCAATAGCTTAGGTTTCTAGTAATTAGGAATGTCAGGTAACTGCCTTCTCTCAGTATAGGACTTTATTTGGTCACACCACCGCCAGTCAAAACTTCGTCGGAATGTTACTAATATTAATACTTTGCTTGCCACAAGGGCTGAAATGTACTTGAGGTTTTTCTCTGGAAGAATTAAATCTGGCGCGATAGGCCCGTTACTTTATTTAAATCTTAAAGTTTATGGAATGGGTACTCTGTCGTTCTGGATGCCAATGCAATGCCAGACAGGTTTTACTTGATACACCCACGTCTTTAAGAATAAAATGTTTATGTTCTTCACAGATACTAATCAGTACTCAACGCTGGTAGAGTTGGGTCACCCCAGTTTTCACTGAATAAAGAAAAACAACATATAAAATACTTATACATACTATGTACTCGGTTATAACTTACATTATAAACTGCAAGCGGAGAGCTTGACTTATCGTTTAAAACTTCCCGTGAAATAAGTTATATCTATAAAATCAATCATCATGAATTAGAAATACATGTGTATTTCGTCAATACTCTATGATGAATCAGTGCAGTTATCAGTTTGTTTAAATATTCTCGACTGGTTATTAGCAGTTAAATTAAATTTATTATCGCTGCATGAGTTAAGCTAGAAATTTTAATTCATTCTGCTTTCCACTGAAACACGTGAACTAGAGAATATAACAGACTTAATACTACTTTCTTCTGCACAGAAATCTAACTAGTAGAATGTAATAAGCGATTTAACACTTAATCACTCGCAAAATACTAGATTATATTTACCTCAACACAGAACTACTAAGAACTAAAACCACTTCGACCAACTAAATGCCATCTTCTATCAACAGAGATTCTTAGGAATCAAACGTAGGTTGTTCTAGTCTTGACTGCGAAGTTACTGAGTGAATGAAATCTCAAACGCCGGTTAAGATATATGAAATAGACAAAGGATCCCACATTATTTCTAACCCCCCCCCCCCCCCCCCCCCCCGTCTTTCCTCTCCTCTTAACACTTACGTAAACCAAGAGATTGCCATAAACTGCCACTTCGCGTCTTTGACACCTCCGTCTAAGAAACTGGCCGTAGAGTGCCGTGTCAGATGGAAATGCTAGACGAATGTCTCATTTCTGGTTGAGGCAGATGGCAGTTTCCACACCTCGCCGAGAACTTTAGCCGTAGAAGCTACTTGTCCGATGGAAATGCTAGACAAATGTCTGCTCTCTTGTCTGACTAGACGGATATTCACAGTTTGTCGTGTACCTGCAGCGACTGACATCTGATGTAATACAATGCGTTACCAGTGTATGAGAAAAACGGTAAAGTCAGAATGGGAAAGAAATATATTCTTCGCAAACGAACGAATGCGAAAAATACAGAAAAAGGATAAAAGAGCGATAATAAAGTAGAGGACACGGGTAGAAAAGAAAGAATATAGAAAATTTATTGATCATAAATCTCTATGCGACAGAACGTCCCCCCTTTAAGATATGGAAGCACTCCATGTCTACGTTATGGAAATAAATTTCCTATATCCGTAGCTTCAGGGTGTCTGTCCTCTTCCCTCTCATCTCTCCCCTCCGTCTCTCTCCAATTCCTACTCAAGTCTACTCCCAAAGTTTCCTTTCTCTGGAATGTCTCCCATGCGCGCTTGAAAGAGCGTCGCCGCTTCTGACATTTTTGAAAGATTTCGTGTGTGCGCAGTGGAATTTCCCTGCCACTATCGTCATCTTCGTCACTTTTGGCAATCGTCAGGAGATGTTCGGAGGTCGGCATCAGTCTTTCCAAGTATCTCTTTAACAGATTTAAATGGAAAACCTTCTCCTTTCCTTCAATAGAGATCTGGTAGTTAGCCTTAGAAATCTTTTTCAGGACGGTAAACGGCCCTTGCCATCCGATCCTCAGTTTGTTGTTCCCAGTGGGGAGTAACACCAAAACTTTCTCTCCTGCTTCCAGTTCTCTCTCTTTCGCGACTTTCCTGTATCGGTTAGCGTGCTTTGTGCGTGCTCGCTTAAAGTTAGTCGTTGCTAGGTCCCATCCTAGTTTCAACCTTTCCTTTAAATCCGACCATATTTACTTGCTGAGACCACTGTCTCATCAGCCTTCTGGTCTGTCAGCGACCTAAGTAAGGCTTCAAGCGGGCCCTTAATGGGTCTGCCGAACAAAAGCGTGGCTGGCGGAAATCCTGTGGACGTATGTGGGGTTTCTCTGTAGCCAAATAGAGCTGCAGGGATAGAAAGATCCCACTCGTCAGGTTTCACTTGTGCCAGTAAAAATGTTCCTTCTTTTAGTCCTTTCCAAGGGTCCTAAAATGTCGATCACAACCAGTTCAAATGGTGTTCCCATTATTGGCATTTCTCCCATGGAAACTGGGGGTGTCCATTGCTTGGGTGGTAAGAACTAAATCCCCTTCGACCAACTAAATGCCATCTTCTATCAACAGAGATTCTTAGGAATCGAACGTAGGTTGTTCTAGTCTTGACTGCGAAGTTACTGAGTGAATGTAATCTCAAACTCCGGTTAAGATATATGAAATAGAAAAAGGATCCCACATTATTTCGAAACTCCCCCCCCCCGTCTTCCCCTCTCCTCTTAACACTTACGTAAACCAAGAGATTGCCATAAACTGCCACTTCGCGTCTTTGACACCTCCGTCTAAGAAACTGGCCGTAGAGTGCCGTGTCAGATGGAAATGCTAGACGAATGTCTCATTTCTGGTCGAGGCAGATGGCAGTTTCCACACCTCGCCGAGAACTTTAGCCGTAGAAGCTACGTGTCCGATGGAAATGCTAGACAAATGTCTGCTCTCTTGTCTGACTAGACGGATATTCACAGTTTGTCGTCTACCTGCAGCGACTGACATCTGATGTAATACAATGCGTTACCAGTGTATGAGAAAAACGGTAAAGTCAGAATGGGAAAGAAATATATTTTTCGCAAATGAACGAATGCGAAAAATACAGGAAAAGGATAAAAGAGCGATAATAAAGTAGAGGACACGGGTAGAAAAGAAAGAATATAGAAAATTTATTTATCATAAATCTCTATGCGACAGTCATTTATAATTATTGCCAGTTAACGGCACGTTTCAAGGTCTCTTGCCTCAAGACCCAAAGCCCTATTTGTCAAGGCAGGACTTCCATTGTATCTGTCATGATCAATGGCTAGTGCGTCCCTCTGAACATTAGGAGCGAATATACATATACAGTAGAACTCCATTTATCCGAACCCCATGGGACCGAGCATCGTTCGGATAATCAAATGTTCGGATAATTGGATTACATAATGTATCGAGTACATGTACACATATTTCTAAAAATAATTAACCATCACAAGGAAAATACACTATAAAACATATTTACTTGTACTGTAATAATAATACCCACACTGTATTAGATCACTGTATCACCAAAATCTGTCATTACACTGCAGTGCATGTACTACTTGTATTAATTTTTTTTTTAAAGAAAGAGAAATGTTTTCAAAATAACATTACAAACGATTCAAAACCAGGCGCAACTTACGTATACATTTACTTGCACAGATGTAGCCCACTATTTAAAATAATGAGGAATCCTCTTTTGCACCAAACTGGATAGTCTCCTTTTGGTTGCTAAGTCCCGCATTCTCTTCAACAGCAGAAGCTGTGTAGGACAGCTGTCATCTTCTTGCTCGTACCAAGCCATCGCTGATTCTAGTGCTATAAAGGCCTCTTCAGGACTTGGTCGACGTTTTGGGTTTTCTTCATAATCTACAAGTACATCATGTACTTCTGAGGAGTCTTCGTCATCGGTCACTACGTGTATTTGGTTTTCTTTTTGCACAAAAGACAAAATTTCTTCGTCATTCAAAAACTGAAAACCAGAATCATTATCATCTTCTAGCCACATGTGGGCATCATCTTTGTCACAGTCCGAAAATCCGGGCATTGAAACAGTTCCACAACTTCATTTATACAATCATCATTTGTGTCCACTGCAGTAGTTTCATTTCCTCCTTTTTTTCCAAGCAATCTATTCCAAGCCTTGTTGAGATTATCTTGTGACAGGGTGGTCCAAGCATCAGCTAACATATAGCAGCAGTCTTTGAGATTAAGTTTTTTGGAAAACGCCACCACACTTTATCTTCAGCCAACAATAAACGACGCAGGACTTCCTTCTTGTACATCTTTTTAAGCTTTGCTATAACACCCTGATTCATTGGTTGAATCAGTGCTGTTGCATTGGGAGGCAGAAAAATTACTTTAAAATTTGCATCAACTGCATTCAATGTATCCGTCTCTGGATGAGATGGTGCATTGTCCAGTAGAAGAATTACTTTTCCAGTTTTCTTTTCTTGTTCTCTCAACCTCTTCACATTAGGGATGAACTGATTTGTATACCAATCAAGAAATATTTCACTATTTATCCAAGCACTCTTCTGTGCTTTGTAGCACAATGGGAGACATGTCACATTCTTTAAACAACGTGGTTTTTTGGCTTTGCCGATCATTAGCATCGGTAAACGATGACTTCCACTGGCATTCGCGGCTACCAAAATTGTTACTCTCTCTCTTTGCACTTTTTAAACCCAGGGGCAGCTGCTTCGCGCTGAGATGCAAGTGATTTTTTAGGCAATGATTTCCAATATAAGCCAGTCTCATCGGCATTATACACATCATCGATTGAATAACCTTCTTCTTCCAAAAAAGCCAAGAATGTTTCTTTAAAATTTTCAGCGGCAGTTGCATCGCTAGATAAAGATTCCCCTTGAATCTCCAGTTCTCGTATGCCATGACGAGATTTAAAGTCAGGAGGACCGTCAAGTTGATTGTTGAACTGAATTGCCTTTTCACATTATAGAGAGCCAGAGATAGGTTCCGATTTGCTTCTTCCTTGCAGACACCATATATACAAAGCCTCTTCCAATTTCAAATATTTCGCATTTCTCATGGTTTTACGTTTCTTCCACCCATTTTCACTCTCCAATTTCGATGCAAAACTCATAATTTTATCCTTTTTACTTTTGATGTCAGAGACGGTAGCTTTCCCAACATTGAAAATCCTCGCAAGTGAAGACACAGTTTCACCTTTTCCTAGTCTCTTGATAATTTCTGTTTTCGTTTCAATTGACAAAACATTGCGGTTCCTTTTATATGCTTTAGGCCTACTGGAAGATGCCATATCGCACAGAGAAATACTTGTACACCAAAATTATTCTGCTGTAGTAGCAGACACAATTATTTTAAGTTGAACTGTCTGTTTAGCCAGTGTTCTGCCTAGAACGCACACGTATACTGGATTGGTAAACCAGATATTAACTGACTTTATGATCTAACTGACTTCCTGTACGTAAGCGACCGACCATTAGCCCATCCCATCCTCTACAAATATTTCGCACATATTTGAAGCTTGCCGCATGAAAAGATTCAGAAATGTAGTCTAACGTGACTGGTGGCGATTGATTTTTTTTTTTCTGGAAAAAGTGTTCGGATAATTGGATGTTCGGATAATTGGGGTTCGGATAAATGGAGTTCTACTGTATATATATATATATATATATATATATATATATATATATATATATATATATATATATATATATATATATATATATATATATATATATAATAAGCTGCAATTCAATGAAGTTTATCCGAATTGGTCAGGACGTTTGACCTTGTCATTATTATAACTGGCATCGTCAGTCAAAGGCCATATCGATAATGATGTATTTTCTGCAATGAAACTATGATTCCATGTACTGTTACTACTTGCCTGTGATGTGGAATGTCCAAGTCTCGTCTTGAATAAAAATGATTTCGATAATGTTACTTACGAGTCCAGCCTGCTTGACTTACCCGTCGTTGCTGTTACGTGACACTTCGTTGTCGGTGGTGTCAGCCAACGTAATACCACCCCAAACACATACTTAAATCCCGAGGTAACAATTCCTAATATTGTGACTTGTTCAAAAGATTGCTGTTCCTATTCTTGCAAGTGCGCTGTTGTTATTTCTACGGGCCAGTGTAATTCCCTGGCATTTCTGTTAAGACTAATAAAGAATGAGACTATTCACTTCCTCAGACGTGTCGTATAAAGGTAACTAATATGTTGTTGTGCAATGAAGATGACAACTTCATCATTTGAAACTAATGCTACAAAAACCACGGCTTCAGTAGCATGTAAATGCTTGGTGCAGTCTTCCTGCAAGGGGGACCAACCACAGCAGTAGCTCCATTCTCCATAATCAATCAATACCCTTTAGCTCCCCGAGGAGCATAGGCCTTCAACAAACACATGCCAAGTCTTCCTGTCCTGTGCCATATACTCAAGTTCTATCCATGTTCTCCTCATCATTTTCACCTCTGTATCCAGTTCTCTTCTCCATGTGTTCTTTGGTCTACCCCTGCCTCTCTTTCCCTGTGGCTGGTTACCCCCATCCTGTAAAAAAACCTTTTACCAAAAAACTTCAACAAACATGGACAAGTCAAATACAGAATATAAATCAACTCAGCCGCCCAAGATAGAAGAAGTTCCTCTGGACAAGAGGCGCATGAAGCCACCCAGAGAAAGCCGAAAGGAGTAGAAACAAGTTTGAGACTGTCTTTAACTTCTGTAAAGCCTAATATTGAAAATCTAGTGAGCGAAATACAAGCACAAGGCTCCCATTGATAGTTTGTAATTTTAACCATTGAATTGTATGAATATATATTGTACTTTACCAATATGCATGTAATCAGTATGTATGTACGTAACTGTAGCGTGAGGTTTTTATTGGCTCTAGGATCAGTATAGTACTGACAATACAGAAATAGAATTTCTGCAGGAAAATGGTGAAGTCCCAGTGTATGAGAGAACCACTGGTATCACAACTTAGTTACGGCTGTGAATGATCTGATCTAACAAAATTCGTAGAGTGGAGACAGTCATAAAATGCCACCCCGCTGGGTAACTAACTGTGATATTAAAACAAGGAAACAGATTTCACTTAATAATTATAAACTTGACAAGTCGTTCAAATACAATTTCCTTATTTGTTAAGTATATACACTATCTACTCTTGTGCTGAAGTGTGGATGTTGGAAGATGGAATGCAATGGATTTGTAGGTTTACAGATGATATATATATATATATATATATATATATATATATATATATATATGTATATATATGTATATATATGTATATATATATATATATGTATATGTATATATATATGTATGTATATGTATATATATGTATATACATGTATATATATGTATATATATGTATATATATATATATATATATATATATATATATATATATATATATATATATATATATATATATATATATATATATATATATATATATATATATATATATTACAACAAGTCCTTCTTCCGATTATAGGAAAAAAATTATATCAGCTGTGCTGTTAATCTTGTCTCTGACTAAGCTAAATCCCTTTTTCTTCATGGACATTTAATTGCTCACACTTGCCGACGGAAATGGTCCTAATGTGTACTCATCTCTTAAAACAGTTCTGTCCTTCTTAATTGATGCACACAACACTTCTTTGCTGATGATCGTTCCTTTAGCCCACCAAAGACTGAGGGGGACTAAGGATGTAGCTCCGATACAACCACTATGCTCCTGCGAAGTTCCAGGTAGCAGGATTGACCTGAACATACGACCTCAGGTTTGATGACACGAATAAACCGGTAACAAGGATAAAATAGGGGCTAATTTCTGTCATCAAGCCCATCTATCTCTAGTGTATATGAGATGAGCGTGTCTCAGGTGTCTGCATGTAAGATGAATGAAAACATGGCTCAGTATGATTTAGCAATCGCGAGACAAGACATGTGTCTACTTGCAAAACATTCTTTCTAATAATTCAATACATGAATACATCCAATAATTTGTACACTTAGGTATGATGCAACAGTGTCCTTCCATCTATAATATACCATGCCATATCTGATAAGTGCTATACTGGCTGGTAAAATATATCCTAGCAATACTGTTATAGTTATATGAGTCTTAACAAGGACTGTTAGGTCATATTCAGGTTGGAGTTATATGAGTCCTAACAAGGACTGTTAGGTTATATTCAGTTGGTTTTCTTCTTCGGCAATCATATCGAGAAATACAATCATTATACCTGATTCCATAAAATACAATCATTATACATGATACAGTCATAGGTTATATTCAGGTTCGAGTTAAATGAGTCCTAACAAGGACTGTTAGGTTATATTCAGTTGGTTTTCTTCTTCAGCAATCATACCAGGAAATACAATCATTATACATGATACTATAAAATACAATCATTATACATAATATAGTCATATTAAAACTAAACTCCTAAAAGTGATATTAGTTTCACAATTATTTATAGTAAGTTTACATACCCTCTAAGATTAATACAAGTCAGATTTTGACTCGACTTAGTGAAGCAAGTCTGCCCGGCATGCATTTAAGCAGGAATCAGTCTTGGCAACTTTCTCTTCTCAAGTCTATCGTTCTGGCTGGTCTTCGTGTTTGTGTGTAGATTTGAATAAAAACGCACTCATATATATATATATATATATATATATATATATATATATATATATATATAGGTAGACGCAGGTAGATGCGAATGCGTAAGGGAACCTGTTGATTGGTTCGCTGCATTTTAGTCTTTTTCGATTGCCGGGACACCGCTGATTGGTTAGTTGCGTTTTAGTACTTTTATTTTTTCAGAGTTCCGAACCAACAGTGTTTTATGCATAATTTATTCTGTCTGCCGCCATCTTGCGTGAATTCGTGACTTCGCGTAATTTATTCTGTCTCAGTCTTGCGTGAATCCTTGAGCGCGGATTGGCTTTGCATATTTGTGTATCGACATAGTGTATTTAACTAAGCAGCTGGTGTTACGGGTTCAGAACAGGCGCTCATAAGGTTGCGAGAGGTTTTAGATGCTGGACTCAGGTGTCCAAGTAGTTCTAGGGTCTAATGTACTTACAGTCCAACAAGCACAGTCCTTACAAACGTGAGAGCCAGATCTTAGCAGTACAAAAACTCCATAAGCCTGGTTGATGTTGACAATAATACATATGCATTTTATTCATGGTCATGGCTCCCATAATGTTAATAGCATCTGTTATAAGACAATGGCACTCACCAGCCAGTCAATATGTAGTCTAACGTCTTGTAGATTAAAGGAACGCTGTCAGAGTCATAATGCTGAAATATGTATTATCAAATTACACATCCTTTCCATACCATTCAGCGCTGACACGTCCTTAGAAGTATATCAAACTTAGGTTCTATCTGGTAGACATCCTAGCTGATAAAATACTTGAAATCCAGTACTAAAGTACACATTCAGGAGCACTTAAGAAACGCAGCCTTCTCCCTCGGAGACACAAAGCCAAAGAGAACGGTAACTAGATCGTATGTTCGATCGTAGCCCCGCGAAACCACGTCTGCTAAGAAATATGCAGACAATGTGACGTACTTCCTGTGTTGTCGTTGAAACGATTAGTAAATAGGAAGTCAGCTCAACAAACCAAGTTTGAGAGCAACCGAAAATTGTGTTATGAATTTAGTCATAACAGCGGGTTTACAAACAACTTTACGACATAGCCCCATCCTTTCCTAGCTGTGACCTGTCGTAGCTGATGTGTAAACACCTGCTGTAGTTAATCATTTCTCGTCTGTCCTCCCAGAGTAATATGGTGTCGACTTAAAAAATCAGCTCCTACATTTTCTCTTCCCGGAATGTAATTTACTGTAAAGAAATAAGGCGTCAGAAGAAGACTCCACCTTAAAAATCTCGAATTTAACTTTCTAGATGCAGCTTTGGACAATGAAGTGTTTTCTATAAAGGTATGGTGAAAATCTGTCGATGGACCAAATTAGAGCCAAACATTCTTTCTCTATCGTCGAGTAATTAACTCAGCTGCATTCAGCTCCCTACTGGCGTAGGCGACGGGTAAAAGTTCCTCCTGCTGGGCTTTTGATTGCTGCAAGAGAGTTGCACCAATACCTATACTGCTAGCGTCCGTCCTTAATACAAATTCATGGGTGATATCAGATAGCGTAAGGATGGATTTGCTAGTGAGTTTTGCTTTTAGCTCTGTGCAAGCTTTTTCACAATTAGCGTTCCATTTCATTTTATCAGGCTGTCCTTTCTTAGTAAAGTTAGTTAATGGTGCACACAAAGAGTTAAAGTGGGGTATGTATTTCTGATAAAACCCACATAATGACACAAATGATCTTACATCTTTCTTCGTTTGAGGTCTGGGTGCCTTCTTTAACTTCTCTATATTCTTTGGGTCAGGAGACATATGACCTGTAGAAATAGTGTGACCTAGGAATTCCAACTCCTTACAACCGATATAGCACTTGGTTGGACGTGCAGTCAATCCAGTTTCTCTCAGTCTGTCAAACAACACGGAGAGCGCTACTATATGCTCTTCAAATGTGTTTGTAGCAACAAGAATGTCATCCACAAAGTTGGTAATATGGGGATTTTGTAGAGGTTCCAACAATTTCTTCATCATTCTTGAAAAGATACTTGGAGCATTTTTCAGTCCAAAGGGTAGTACATTAAACTCGTTGTGTCCGTCCGATGAACTAAATGCCAGCATTTTCCTAACCTCTGGTTTCACTGTTATTTGGTACTATCCCTTACTTAGATCTACTTTCGATAAATACCTAGCTTTACTCAGTGTAGAGAACAGCTGGTTGGTGTCAGGTAATGGGTCCACCTGAGATTCTGTGATCGCATTTAGCTTCCTGTAGTCAATACATAACCTGTGTTCAACACTCGGTTTTCTTAAAAGCACCACACTTGAGCTATAGGGAGAATCTGACAGTGACATAATTTTCTCCTTCAACAGATAATCAACTTCCTCCCTTAGTACTTGGGCTTTCGCATAGGGTATAGGGTATGTTCCCATGCATACTGGTGTAGGGTCAGTAACCTTCATGTACTCTAACAGATTCGTACGATCTGGTTTATCTGTGAGCACATCAGCATTGGTTTCCAACACCTTCTGAACTTTCTTCTTCTGCTCTGGAGTTAAATGTTCACTAATGTTTACTTGAACATAATCCTCTGTAGTTGTGAGTGGATATTCCATAGAGTGAAGTGGTTCACCTTGCATTTCTGTTTCAATGGCTAGGGTCATGATATGTGAAACTTCTGATGATTTCTTGTCATAGTACTTTTTAAGGAGATTGACATGATACACCTTCTCCTTTCCTTTCTTGTCAATCTTATAATTGGTCCTTGAAAGCTTTTCCGGTATGGCATAGGGTCCCTGCCATCTAATCTGCAATTTATTATTGCTGCTTGGAAACAGTAATAACACCTTCTCATCCACCTCCAGTTCCCTTTCCTTTGCTTTTTTTTTTGTAGTAAGCAGCATGCTTCCTCCTGGCCTGTCTTAAGTTATCATTTGCCAGTTTCCAACCTGTTTTTAATCGAGATGTCAACTCGTAGACATATTGGTATGAGGAAGTCACGGTTCCCTCTGCCTTTTCATCAGTCCATGTCCGCAGCGATGTGGACCTTTTATTGGTCTTCCGAACAACAATGTAGCTGAAGCCAATCCAGTTGAATTGTGAGGTACTTCCCTATATGCAAATAGTGCAGCGGGTAAGTATTATCCCACGTAACAGGTTTTTTACTTGCCAGCTTTCTAAGGAATGAAATTAGCGTACCATTAAACCGCTCTACTTGACCGTTCCCTTGTGCATGGTAGGGACTACAATGATAGTGCCTGGCTTGAAATATCCCGAATACCTCTTGTGTTAGCTTTCACTTAAACTGAGAACCATTGTCAGTCAATATATGATGTGGGAAACCTAATCGTGTGAATATTGTCAACAGGGCCACTGCCACATGCTTTGAATCTATAGCTGACACGGCCACTGCTTCTCCTCACATAGAGCAAGTATGAACCAGGATTAAGTGTAAAGTTTCTTTTCTTCTTTCCACTCTGTAAAGTGTCAGTCTGTATGCTCTGTAAGGAAGAGTGGTGTGTTGTTAAGATCAGGCATGCTCCAGTCTACCCAGCTGTAAATGGGTAACTCACCCTAGTCCTGAGTTAGGGAAGGCAAAGGCTCCAGGGGAAGCAGGCCCTAAACTTGGTCACTCCAACCGACGCAGGATGGTGTATGTATGAAGTAGAAGTGTAGAGTGTGATTACCGCGAATGGTGTACTGTTCGTGTGCTGACCAATATAACCACTCATACACATGTGTCTACAAGGCACCAATGCAGACTGCTGGAATCTTTGTTTACTCAATTTATTCAGACGTACACACTGGGACATACGAGTACATCATGGTATGTTGACATATCAATTTGTAGGTATACATAGCAGATCTGAAGTCATGACACATTCAGAAATAATGGGCAGTACATCAAAAGTTCAATGTCATGATATATTATGGCCGCATCCCCCTATCTGACTAAACGCGTCAGTGAAGGCAGATCGGTAAATAACTAAAGTTACTTGACGTCCATAGTTTGTAGCATATATTATGAAACCACGAAGGGGGGGGGGGGGTTTCTAGCAAGATTGAGATCTCCCTGTCACTGTCCGATAATAGGATAAATAATCTGTTCTCTTGGCAGTGATCAAAACATATGATGACCGAAATCTAACATGGCTGCCTCCCTGAGTTGTCGTTCACTCATTCATAGGAAGGAGAATATAAGCCAGAGTTAATTTATAATGGGTATATAAATGATTTCATAAATGTTTCCATACAGCTCTACGGTGATCAGGTTAATTCACGTAGCCATAACCGCTGTAGGAAAGTCTGTCATCTTCGTCGATACAAAACACGACCCTAGCGATACGAAGCACAATGTTCCATCTAGGTCGAATCGACATGAGATCATCAAAATAGGGTCTGGCAATACATGGAGTCCGAATTATACATTGTACCGTACCTTAGGAGAGTCTCTAACATAAACTATAGTAGAGATACCATCTCCTTTAGAAGAAAACCACTTCCTGAATCATATTTCCTTAAGAATCTACCAGCCCTTTGAAAAATGCGTACCCGCCATTATCACGGTACATCGGAACTCATCACGACTTGTCAAGACAACTCATACTTCCGCTAGACCGGAATAATAAGAATCTAGTCCCTCCTACCCATCCAAAATATACAATATAGGACTGATTCTACTTGTACTAATAATATGTAATACATATGAATTCAGGCCATAAACACAATAAGCAAATTAATATATTTTCTGGCCCTAAAAAATAAGTACAAACGTAAGCGCAATATCCTTGCGCCGGATCAATATCCAGAACGATTACTCCTATAATCAAAAGTGTGAATCAAACATGGATTCTCTCGCTTTTACCATAGACAGCATTTTCATACACAAATGAATGAATGTCTATATTTTTCCCATATTAAATAGCCATATCGATTTTTGTAATATGTGCGTCAAAATATGCACGCAACAGATTACCACACCCCTCGGGAAAAAAAAAATGGTACATTTTTTTTTTGAAATACATCTAGGAGCAACATACAATAGGCTCACAACGCACCAATACAATGCGCAGATGATAAGCATAAGTTTTATGACCTTAGAGAAGGTACTTCTCTAAGTATAAATATTTCCAGAGAGGTGTCACCAACGCATACTACAATATTAGCAATGACACAATTTCCACATTAGTTTATACATAGATTTCATCTAAGATATCTTAACATCATGATCATCAAAGACGAAAAACATTGAAAGATCAGCGATGAATAAATATCAAAGAACCGCTAAGTAGTGTTACAATCAATATATGATATATTACATATGTGTACACATTTCAACCTAGAAACAACTGTATCAAAGTTGTATAACAGTTATGAATCATGTGGGCATCTAGACAAAATATCTGCCATCACATTTTCTGACCCACGGATAGCTCGCACCGAAAAATGAAATGGCTGTAGAGCAATCGCGTATCGCGTTGATCTCGCGCTCTTCAGATTTTTACTCTGAATAGCCGTAAGAGCTTTCTGGTCAGTTTCCACAATGAAATGCGCGCCCAGAAGAAATCTTTGCAGTTTAAGGATTGACCAAACCATAGCCAATAATTCACGGTCTAGGACCGAGTAATTCTTCTCTGCGGCATTTAATTTCCGAGAAATATACATCACAGGATGCAGAGTTCCAGAGTATTCTTGCATTATTGCAGCTCCAATCCCGGTGGATGAAGCGTCACTACGAAGAATAAATGTCTTATCCTTAGAAGGCAATACTAGGATAGGTGAAGTAGAAAACATAGTTTTAACCTTATCCAAAGAGGATTGACATTCTTGAGTCCAATGGACTACATTAGGAGACCCTTTCTTTAGCAAGGAAGAAAGAGGTGACATAATGGAGGACAGATTCGGGATGAATCGTCCATAAAATTGTATTAGACCTAAGAGACTTCGTACTTGCTTTTTAGTCTTAGGAATAGAAATGTTAAGTATCTTACTTGTATTATGGTCTTCTGTTTTTAGGAACCCATGACCAACACGGTGTGCTAAGAAAGATATTTCGCTAAAACCAATACATGCTTTCGATGGTTTCGCTGTCAGGTTATGCTCGCGTAAGATAGACAATAGTTCATTTATACCATTATAGTGATCGTTCCAAGTATCACTGAAAAGACAGATGTCATCCAGATACGCAATGACATCTGAGCGATGAGATAGGATTCGACGCATCATGCGTACAAATGTAGCAGGGGCGTTCATAAGACCGAAAGGCATGAAATTCCATTGGAATAGACCCCTAGGCGTCGAAAAAGCAGTAAACGGTTTGGCGTGTTCGGATAGTGGAACTTGCCAATATCCCTTAGACAAATCGAGTTTAGTAAAGAAGTGAGAATTCGATAGTCTCGTAAGTAGCTCTTCTAGTAAAGGCATAGGTTCAGCATCGAATTTAGTCACTTGATTCAATTTGCGATAATCCACGCAAAGACGTATGTTATTGTCTTTTTTCCGTACTATAACCATCGGCGAAGAATATGCTGATGTGGATGGTTCAATAATTTTTAACTCTATCATCTCATCTAACTCTTTCTCTACCTGTGCTTGAAAATGTATCGGGATAGGATACGGTCTGACTCTTATAGGACTATGGTCAGTAAGAATAATGTCATGTTGAATGACATCCGTTTGACCAGGAATGTCAGTAAGGACATCCTGAAATTGTTCTAACATAGTAGAAACTTGTTTCTGCTCTCCTGGAGATAATTCTGGAGAAATTGCAACATCTTCCATGATTCATTAGAGTGAAGAGGAATCATTGGAAAAGGTAAATTTACATCCGAGAAACTCGTTTCCTCATCCTGTATTACTGACAGAGATGAGTACTGTCCATGTTGGACTGGAAAATCGTCCGTTGCCTGGAAAACAGGTTGTAAATAATCAGGACGTTCATGGAATTCCGTGAGCATGTTGATGTGGAAGGTTTTACACTTCCCGTCAATATCGACGATATAGTCAACATCGGAAACCTTTGATATTATATCGTACGGACCTTTCCAAGAAATAAGAAGTCTATTTTCCCTACAAGGTAGCAAGACAAATGCTTTGTCACCTGGACAAAGTTGACGCAAACATCTCTTTTTATTGGCAAATTCCCTTGCCTTCTGTTTCGCAAATTCAGAAGAAGCAGTTGCCAATTTGCATGCTTCAATAATCTTGTGTCTAAGTGCGATGACATATTCATAAGAGGATTTTGTGTCATCGACAATATTATCAGCAGTTATAAGATCATGAAGTAAGGACATAGGACATCGCGGTTTCGCGCCAAAGACAAGTTCAAAGGGAGAAAATCCTGTATGTTCGTTGGCGACCTCTCTATATGCAAAGAGAGCCACGGGTAAAACCCTATCCCAATCCTGAGGATGATCTTCTGTTATCTTACCTAGTAGGTTTTTCAGAGTTCTATTCAAACGTTCCACCATCCCATTGGACATAGGATGATAAATACTACTCAGCGATCTCTCTATCTTCAGAGTCGACATTACTTGAGACATGGTATCCGATATGAGTTGGGTACCATGGTCGGATAATATTTCTGCTGGAAACCCCAGACGAGAAAATATTAACCAAAGAGCATCTGCGACATCAGCAGTAGTTATGCTCTTTAGAGGAACAGCCTCCGGCCAACGTGTGCACATATCAACACACGTCAAAATAAATTGGTGTCCTCTAGCAGACTTTATCTTAAATGGACCAATGATGTCTATCGCCATTTTTTGAAATGGCCGAATGGGAATGTCTGCAGCCTGAATAGGTGCATCATGGCGTGGACCTCTGGATTTAATCTCTTGACATACTTTACAAGATCGACAATAGATTCGTATGTCCTTATTCACAGCAGGCCAAAAGAAAGATTGAAGAACTCTAGCTTTAGTACGGGAAAAACCCATATGTCCAGCACACTGCGAATCATGAGCGTGCTGTAAGATTTTAACTCTCATATTTTTAGGCACAAGGATTTTAGAATGAATGGACTTAGCGGAGTCTTGTACCATACGTACAAGTACGCCATTCTTCATCGTAATCCAAGATTTACGATTTGTATCCTTATTCGGATCACCTTTTGTTGCCAGAGTAAAGAATTTCTTTAGAGTAGGATCATCTTCCTGCTGTTTGATAAAGGAATCGTGGGAAATCTCCAAGGGTTCATCTTGGATCTGCGCATCATTATCTTCAGAATGTGAAGATTGTGGCATATTAAGAGCTTGAGCTCTAGTGATTACTGCATTAGCAGATTGCATATTAACATTTTCCCAATTAGAAATTTGCTGTGGAGTGCATTCTTTCACCCCGTGAATGCGACCGATGATAAGATCAGCGATCGGATTCGGCAAGAGACATGCTTGCACCTCTCCTGTAAAGAAAGGCGTAGCAATATTGATAATGGCAGTGGAGTACTTCTCCAATGTGCCACCAAATGTTACACATTTGACTATATTGCCTGTAGCTCGAGAAGGATTTACGAGTGATTGCCTCACTCCGATGGTAGTGCACCCCGAGTCGAAAAGAATTGATATCGGAGTACCATCTATTAGGCCCCTATTAAAGACAAGAGCACCCCTTCCATTATGCGCGATTGACGCATGGAGAGTGGGAAGCGGGTGACCGCAGCTTAAAGTAGACACTGTGGTTGGGTCGAATAATGTTTTGCATTGCGAACACTCAGATGCTCTAGCAAAATCGAAAGCGGAATTTGCTACACTGTTGGAGTCTTTTTTATCATTATTCTGATTATCGGTGTCGTGGAACTCCTGTTGTGCAGAGTTAGCCTGGTAATAAGATTTACCATGTCTTTTGTGTTGTGATCTACCTCGGTTATAATTTGTGGCCGGGCAGGGTAGTGGGGGTTGCTGTTTAACTCGAGAGTATTAGATTTTGATTACTAGCTAGCCTGCTAGAGGTGATGATTTCTCTCTACAGACTTACAGGAATTTACCAGGTTCGGGGACAATCCTCTATGATGTTTTATTTTTAGAGCATATGGTTATTATTTGTGTTGCACCTGCAAAGATTAGCTTTGGCATGATCCTTTAATAACTTGTATGATGGCTAACTGCAAACATATGATTCGTCAACAGCATTTGTGTTCAATGAAACAAATGTTTATTCAATTTCCAACAAGAACTGGGTTAAGTCAAATGGTAACCACACCAAATTTGCATAATAGCATGTTGACATTTAATAAACAAGCATAAAAAGACAATGCATTATTTTAATGATGCAATATTCCTTATTGCATCTCGTAATCTTTTCAAGTTGCTAAAACATGGCGTGGCTCCTCTATCCTTCTAGTGTTCCTTCGTTTATTTGTTAATGTGGTCTAGATTTCACGTTTTTCTTATCTCTTCATTTCAATGAAGAGCCAAACTTTCTCTTATTCATTAGTATTCCTTAGTTCGACTTTCTCTCAGCTTAAGGACCTTCATTCTTGGTAAAAGGTTCAGATATATGCCTGGGTTTACAATTCTTTACCCAGTTTTCGAGCGTAGCTCCGTTTCAGTTATGACTGTGGGCTCTAACAGTTATTGCATGCAATTCTTAGCACTACTTACGGTTTTCATGAATTCACAAACAAATTATTCTACGTTTCGAAATTACACAGTTGCTTTAATTGTGTGAAGTCAATCTTCTCTATAGAATATCACTGAGCAAAGAGAATTACGTCTTGTCTCCACCGCTCTAAATTCATTACTGACTAAAAAAATGGCTTCATCTCTCGTTCATTCCGGGGGAAGCAAAAAAAGGACTGAGCTTCACCATTGGTGGGAAATCACGTGACCAATGCTTGGCGTTACGAAGCGAAGCTTAGCCTAAAATAATGCGTGGCTTTTCGAAGCTAACCTGGTTTAATTAAACATCTGCGCCAAGACTTTTTTAATCTTCTGTTTCTATAAAAATTTATTTTATATGTTAATATAGCCTGTATCTGAAAACTTACGGTATACGCAATATTTATTTTTAGTTCCTTGGAATTTGTGTGAGTAATTCTGATTATACTCTGTTGCCGAAGCAACTGGCATACTCTCTTTAATGTTAGAGTTACCAAGAATCATGTCAGGGTGTGTGCCGTGGCATACTGGTCACAATATTCTTCCATTTGCTTTATTGTACCAGGTTTACGCTCATGTAAGAACTCTAGGAATGATTTATTTACAGAAGACATGACCTTGTCTCTTAGCAATAAATCCGTAAGACCATCAAATGTTTTCTCTGTTTTGGATAATTCAATCCATCGTGAAAGTGTAATTCGTGCTTTTGAGATGAAATCTGAGAATTCTACACCTACCTCAGGTCTCATTGTTTTAAACAAAAGACGGTAACCTTCCTCAGACAGCTGATATCTCTTTATCAAAGCTGCCCTAACAGCATCATAATTATCTTTGTCGGCCTCTTCAACAAAATATAACTTACTCAGAGACTCCCCTTTTAGATTTTCAGACAACTGATTCACATACTGTGATTTGTCAACATTATGAGATCGACAAGCCCGTTCAAATCTAGAAAGCCAAAATGTTATGTCATCACTGGTAGGGTTAAACGCTGGTACCTTGACCTTGTACACAAAGGGTTTACCATTACCACCAGATGCCTGGTTTAACATTACTCATACATGTCAATTTTAATTTCTCTAATTCAAACTCATGTTCTCTTATTGCTTTTCTCTCTTCAGCTTCTCTATCTAATCTTTTCTGTTCTGCAGCCGCTTCTAATTTTTTCTGTTCTGCAGCAGCTTCTAATTTTTTCTGTTCTGCAGCAGCAGCAAATTCTAGTTTTTTTCTGTTCTGCAGCAGCTTCTAATTTTTTCTGTTCTGCATCAAATCTCCTTTCCTCCACTTGCATCTGCAATTTCTTTAGTTCAGCAGCAGTATCAGCTTCTTTTTCTAATCTTTTTTTCTTCAGCCAGAGCTTTTTTTTCTTCAGCAGCAGCTTCTCTTTCTAATCTTTTTTTCTTCAGCCAGAGCTTTTTTTTCTTCAGCAGCCGCTTTTCTCTCTTCAGCAGCTAATGCTTTGTCATATTGAGCAACAGCCCATTGTTCTAAGTCTTTTCCAGTCTTATCAAGAGATTTTCCTTGTGCAATGAAATAATCTAATGTAGACATATTGTCTTCTTAAATCAGAAACCTGAAAAAGTAAATAAATTACCCTATTTCACTTTAATGGGAGACAAGTCTATACCATAGACTTAGTCTTAGTCCAAACTTGTATGGTTTATAATAACCAATGATAACTTGAGTACCTGTGGACAACAATAACTGTATCTCAAATACTGTGGGAGACAAGCCTTACAAAGGTCTTGTATATCTCAATGTAATCAAAGATCACTTGAGTACCTGTGGAAAAAAATATTTCCCTTTACCAATCACTTTGGGAGACAAGCCTTACAAAGGTCTTGTACATTTTGTTTTATAACAATAACAATCATAAAGTACTGATCTGTACTATACTATCAGTGTATACCACTATACGTCATATGTCAACTAAAGACATTACAAAGGACAAACAAGAAAAGACAATATGAACACATTTGCAGAGATCAAATTAAATTAAATAGGAGAAATGAAAAAAAAATGATCACAGAAACCGTGATGATAACTGCCATAATATAACAAGACAAATACGCCACAGTGTATAAACATAAGGGTGTAAAGAAATCAAAAATAGAAAAGATGAGACCTACAATTATACAAACAAATCAAACAAAACTAAGGAACACAAAATTATTAACAAAAACAACGAAGAAAAGAACACCTCATCACAACTAACAGGAATAGCAGCAAATTGTTGCTAACAAATTTCCAATTAAGAAAATGTGTACCTATAGAATACTAGTACCAGACCAATGTCACTCGGCATACCTTGTACTAGTCACACAGAACATAAACTAATTTAATACATAACAAATAACATGTAAGCATAAATAGCATATAGCATACAATATAATTTATGTCATGAATGGAATGTGTTGCAGGTATAGTGTTGTAAAGCAGGCACAGTTTATTTTAATACTAATAACTTGCCACTTTATTCAGTAATAGATTTAATTTTAAACTATTACACTGTCAATTTTTCTCTGTTGAGCATATGAAGATCCAACGATGAACTATGCACTTTATGTTCAACAACACTGTGATTCTTCTGTACGTTGAGAAATGTCAACAATACTGCTCCAGATATTTTCTACACTTGATACCACTGTCCTGTGTAATACTGTCTGTACAGCGAAAAACTGTCAACAAGCGCTGACCTAGATACAGCATCCTATCGGTAATACAGGTCAAGCTGACATCGACTGTATAGCTGTCCTACTGGTGTTGATGTGGTCAAACAAATGTTCTTTCAGCTGTAAACTGATTCTCAACACAAAACTGCGTAAGCTGGACCCAGGAATCTGGCTCGCCACTGTAAAGTTTTCTTTTCTTCTTTCCACTCTGTAAAGTGTCAGTCTGTATGCTCTGTAAGGAAGAGTGGTGTGTTGTTGAGATCAGGCATGCTCCAGTCTACCCAGCTGTAAATGGGTAACTCACCCTAGTCCTGAGTTAGGGAAGGCAAAGGCTCCAGGGGAAGCAGGCCCTAAACTTGGTCACTCCAACCGACGCAGGATGGTGTATGTATGAAGTAGAAGTGTAGAGTGTGATTACCGCGAATGGTGTACTGTTCGTGTGCTGACCAATATAACCACTCATACACTTGTGTCTACAAGGCACCAATGCAGACTGCTGGAATCTTTGTTTACTCAATTTATTCAGACGTACACACTGGGACATACGAGTACATCATGGTATGTTGACATATCAATTTGTAGGTATACATAGCAGATCTGAAGTCATGACACATTCAGAAATAATGGGCAGTACATCAAAAGTTCAATGTCATGATATATTATGGCCGCATCCCCCTATCTGACTAAACGCGTCAGTGAAGGCAGATCGGTAAATAACTAAAGTTACTTGACGTCCATAGTTTGTAGCATATATTATGAAACCACGAAAGGGGGGTTTCTAGCAAGATTGAGATCTCCCTGTCACTGTCCGATAATAGGATAAATAATCTGTTCTCTTGGCAGTGATCAAAACATATGATGACCGAAATCTAACATGGCTGCCTCCCTGAGTTGTCGTTCACTCATTCATAGGAAGGAGAATATAAGCCAGAGTTAATTTATAATGGGTATATAAATGATTTCATAAATGTTTCCATACAGCTCTACGGTGATCAGGTTAATTCACGTAGCCATAACCGCTGTAGGAAAGTCTGTCATCTTCGTCGATACAAAAACACGACCCTAGCGATACGAAGCACAATGTTCCATCTAGGTCGAATCGACATGAGATCATCAAAATAGGGTCTGGCAATACATGGAGTCCGAATTATACATTGTACCGTACCTTAGGAGAGTCTCTAACATAAACTATAGTAGAGATACCATCTCCTTTAGAAGAAAACCACTTCCTGAATCATATTTCCTTAAGAATCTACCAGCCCTTTGAAAAATGCGTACCCGCCATTATCACGGTACATCGGAACTCATCAGGACTTGTCAAGACAACTCATACTTCCGCTAGACCGGAATAATAAGAATCTAGTCCCTCCTACCCATCCAAAATATACAATATAGGACTGATTCTACTTGTACTAATAATATGTAATACATATGAATTCAGGCCATAAACACAATAAGCAAATTAATATATTTTCTGGCCCTAAAAAATAAGTACAAACGTAAGCGCAATATCCTTGCGCCGGATCAATTCTCTTCTTGGTCCTAGTGAGGGGTCCAACAATATCCACTGCAACACGTTCAAAAGGTGTTTCCATAATGGGCCTTTCTCCCAGTGTTGCTGGTGCAGTCCTTTGCTTAGGAGCTACTCTTTGGCATTCTGGACAGGATCTTACATATCTCTTTATATCCTCTGTGATTCCTGCCCAAAAGTAGTGACAGGCTATCCTTTGTCCAGTGGCCCCTATTCCCATACGTCCACTGAAGGGTATAGCATGTCCTAGCGCCATAACCTTCTCTATGTAAGATTTTGGCACTACTAGCTTTCCATGCCCTTTAGGTCCTGTTCCAGTTTTTCTGTAGAGTAGGCCATTCTTCGTGTAAAAGTCTCCTTTCTCTGGAGGGTTATGTGCTTTAGGTAATTTGCCAAAACAAGGCTTCAATGTGCTGTCTGCTGATTGAGCTTTTTCATCTCTTCTGGATAAGTATTGATAGGATTTTCCTCCATTTTCCTGGAGCTTTCCCTGGTCTGGACTGTTGCCATAACTACAGGTTTTATAGGTTCTCCAAGGAAAACATACCTACACCCCAGAATCAAAGGGTAAATAGGGTCGTTCATCACTGCTGCTTTGATTTCTCTTTCCACATAGCGAAATCTTATGTTGATTCGGGCTATGGGTAGGGTCATTGTTCTTGCTCCCTTGATCGGTCCTCTGATTTCCACTGTTTCTATGGTTATCTGGTCAGGACTCAATAGAGAAGAGCACACTACCGAATCAAAGTCCAACCCTGTGTCATATAAACACAGTACTTGAGTGCCATTCAAGGTCACTTCCTCACAGACAGGGGGATGATGGAGGTCCTTCTGACTTACTGCCATTTCCTTCTTTCCCTGCTTCTCTGTTGTATGACATGCAGCGTGATGAGGATTATTCTTCCTTCTGCAGTCCGCAGTATTGTGGTTACTCATTTGACAAGTTTTACACCACTTTCCTTCCTTCCTGTAAGGGGTCTTATCCGATCTAAGAGGGTTTGTGTCATTTTGGTCAAATCTTTGTTTGTTCCTTGTGGTATGGTCCTTTTGTTCATATTTGGTATAGTTTTGTTATGATGTGAAGTTTTTTCCCTGCTTCTTCTTATTTCGTAATAATTCTGCCTGAGCTGCTTGATATCTCTCAGCAACAGTTACAATATCTTCCAATCTCTCTGCTCCTTGTTCCTTAAGAAACTTCCTCATTTCTTGAGGCATGGACTCTTTCACTTGCTCCATCATTATTATTTCTTTCAGATCCTGACACTTTCATAAACTACTCCATTTTGCCAAATAAGTTTCCAATCTAGCAGAGAATTGGTAACAGTTTTCTCCTGGAAGAAGTTTAGCGGTTCGGAATTTCCTTCTGTGAGATTCTGAGTTCTTTTCATATCTGACAAGCAATGCCTGCTTCAGGATTTCATAATCTTCCTGGTCATCTTTTGAGAGCTTCAAATACACATCATAGGCCACACATCTCAATCCCTGAGATAGTTTAAGACTCCACTTTTCTTTCGCTAAGCCGTTGGTAGTGGCAATTTCTCATATCTATCCAGGTATGACTCAATGTCGTCTTCTTTCTCAACAAATGGGTCCAGATGAAAATTCATTGCACCACTTGAGGTGCTCTGGCTGGAGCTACTCTCAGAGTGAAGTGAGCTACCACCATTGTTTCCAGCAGTTGCTTGATTTTCAAGCTCTTTTAATCTCAACTGATGGTCTCTCTCTGCTTGTAATTTCCTTTCCTCAGCCTCAATTTTCTTTGACTCATTTTCAGCCTCCAATATCTTGGTTTCAGCCTCAGCTGCTAATTTCTATTCTTCCACTTCTAATATGTTGGTTTCTCTCTCAGCTTCCAGTTTTTTGGCTTCTCTCTCAGCTTCCAGTCTTTTGGCTTCTCTCTCAGCTTCCAGTCTTTTGGCTTCTCTCTCAGCTTCTATTTGCAATTTCCTTTACTCTCTATCCATGTGTTCGTCCACTTCTGTTGTGACAATACTGAATAAGAGCATCACCTGTCAAATCTAATTACTTACCCATGTGCATGATCGCAGTTCTGAACTTCACTAGATCAGCCATGATGTTACTTAGAGAGGGTATGTAAATTTACTATAACCAAATTATTTTATATAAACTTAATTAATTTAAATGAACAAATAATTTCCGTGCAACTTTGTGAGCATCAACTATTTACTGATTACTAAATGGTACTCCTCCTAAGAAAAGAAAAAAAATCCTACTTATGAATTTTTTCAAAAAATTTTCCTTTTATTATCTATAGGTGGCACAAGATAGAGTTAGTAGATAGATGAATAGACTAAGTATGGCTCAAGATATATCGAAATATCCCGGGAACGAGCCCCCAGTGTAGCGAGAGGTTTTTATAGTATATAGGATCAGTATAGTACAGACAATACAGAAATATAATTTCTGCAGGAAAATGGTGAAGTCCCAGTGTATGAGAGAACCACTGGTATCACAACGTAGTTACGTCTGTGAATGATCTGATCTCGAAAAATTCGTAGAGTGGAGACAGTCATAAAATGCCACCCAGCTGGGTAACTAACTGTGATATTAAAACAAGGAAACAGATTTCACTTAACAATTATAAACTTGACAAGTCGTTCACATACAATTTCCTTATTTATTAAGTATATACACTATCTACTCTTGTGCTGAAGGGTGGATGTTGGAACATGGAATGCAATGGATTTGTAAGTTTACAGATGATATATATATATACACTGAAGCACATTAAAAACGCACCACCTGTATAATCCAAGAACAGAGTGTGAAATATAAATATAAGTGTTTATAAGTTTACATATTTGGAATCTTTATTCATTTTCCTATGAATCCATGCTGGTCATTAATTTGTACATTTGATTGTTATGAAATTCATTGCATTCTGTGCAGGCAAGGGAGAAAACCAAAAATGCAACCAATAAAAAAAATTCATTCACACTATCCTCAGTATCTGGTATGTCCACCGTGTGCTTGCAAACAAGCTTGGCAGCGGCTCCGCATGGAACGCACAAGGCTCTGAAGGAAATTCCGGGGAATCAAGTCCCATTCACGTGTAAGAGCAGCTTCGAGCTGTTGCAGATTAGCTGGAGAACCTTGCCTGTAGACTCTGCGTCCAAGCTCGTCCCACAGATGTTCTATAGGGGACATGTCTGGTGATAGGGCAGGCCAATCAATCGTCACAATGTTCTGCTGCTGTAGATATTGCTGCGTAATGCATGCGATGTGCGCACGTGCGTTATCCTGCTGGAGAAGCTGCAAGACTGGATAATTTGTGAACGCAGGAACAACCAATGCATCCAGAAACTCATCTCGATATGTCACAGCATTAACTTTTCAACGGAAGACGTGAAGAGGCAAGCGATGGTGAAAACTGAATCCTCCCCAAATGTGA
>JAMPIV010016838.1:327500-442500 GCA_024509875.1 Oreohelix idahoensis | reverse complement strand
TCAGTTCAGTAATCGCAAACACGGTGGAGTGAGTTCAATTCCCAGTGCAGGCATTTTTTAAAAAAAAGTGGATGACACTTGGAAGTTATGACCAAAATATCAGCCCACCCCCCCCCCCCCCCCCCTCCCCCCCCCCCCCCTTTTCCAGAATATACAAGATAAAATGAGGGGAAACATGTTTCTTCTTCTTCTTCTTCTGCGTCCGTCCTGAAAAGGACGTTTGTTACGTTGTTACGTTTGTTACGTTATTAATTTGTTACGTTTGTTACGTTGTTACGTTTGTTAAGTTGTTACACTGTTACGTTTGTTACGTTGTTATGTTTGTTACGTTGTTTCGTTTGTTACATTGTTACGTTTGTTAAGTTGTTACACTGTTACGTTGTTATGTTTGTTACGTTGTTACGTTTGTTAAGTTGTTACGTTGTTACTTTGTTACGTTGTTACGTTTGTTACGGTTGTTACGTTTATTACGTTGTTACATTGTTACGTTGTGTAGCCGTTTACAGCAAAGCTGCGATATTTGCGCCTTTCGGCCCGACACATCTGGTTTCAGCATGCCATTTTAGGGACCGGGTTAGCCTTCCCTCTTCGATCCCTACTCTCTCAACCAGACTGCAGTGATGCAGCCTGTTTCCAGGACCACCACTTGGAGGTGGAGTTGGGTCTTGGTCAGCTCTGGTTCGCTGACCCTGACGCAAGCAGTCAAGCTATGGGTCGCTGACTGCATTTATCACTGTTGCTGCGTCTTCAGTCCCGACACTTGTTTGACCAAGGGACTTCCTCTGATGATCAGATTTTCTCCTATTGTTATGCTTTGTATAGAATTTCTTATCACATGCGGAATGGAATGAAAAAGATCATAGATCCTGTCACTATCAGTTGACTCTAGTATGTCTGTTCGTGTACCATCTATTTTAGATGTTACAAAAAATAAAAAAAGGTAAAAGGTTATCACATAGCAGATACTGCTGTAGTGGAGTGAAGTTAGGTGTTTTTTTTCTCGCTTGAATTTCCGTCCATGTTTTTGTCCTCAGAAACGAGGTATCTGAGGAAGGTGGTTGAAGTAACAAGAAGAGACATTGTCCGCAACCAGACGATACGTCAAGGCCTAAAATCCCACCCCCTGCAGACCCAAGTAGAACAGTCCCAACTGAGATGGTTTGGCCATGTCTGCAGAATGGGAGAAGATCGGCTACCACGACAAGCATGGGAAACAAAGAGCCAGGGATCCAGACCCCCAGGACGACCCAGAGTCCGCTGGGAGGACTACATTAGACAATCTTTGAAGGACCGAGGACTAGAATGGAATCAGGCCAGGAGGAAGACAGCCGATGGTATAGTCTGGCGCTCTCTCTTCCAAACCTCTACACCTCACGGTAGAAGGGGAATGACTAAGTAAGTAAGTAAGTTATTTTTGTTCTGCTATTCCGCGTTTTCCCCATGTAGTTCGGTAAAAAAAAAAAAGAAGAGGAGGGGGGGGGGGGGGGGGAAGGGGGGGGGGGGGGCGCGCAGAGATTTCTTGTTTGAAAAATAAAGAATAAAAGTACTCCCTCATGCATGTCGTACCAGGCGACTAATATGAGGTTGTGCATGAGACTGACACCTCATCGTGTCAAACAAATTGCTACAGAAACCACCTCTGTAAGAGCATGTGAATCATTTGTACCACTTTCCGGCAAGGGCCCCAACTCAATGCTCCGACAGGAGCCAGAAGGAACAAGTTGATAATGATGACTAAGCTTTTTTTAGTGTCATTATTAAACAAGAAATACTGAATATAATATCATACACTAGATTGATTATATCAATGAATTTATTTACCTTTTTAAACATTAGGTTGCAAAAAAAGCAAAACACAATACGGCCAGACTTTCTCAACTCATGTATATATGGATATGCGTAAAACCAAGGGGTGTCAAATAAATTGTTCGCTGGGGCAACTAAACCTTTCTTGGCTGGGGCGACTGAACCTTATACAGCCGGACCTGTATATCGGTGACACGCAAAGAGAAAAAGAGTTATAATTTGACCGACATTTCGGTCAGTGACAGCTTGCAAATCGTGTATGTAACATTGATCGGGAGATGCCGCAATATAAACACCCCTAGTACTGCTACACTCATAGTAGTGCTTTTAAGGACTGGTCCTTTTCAGGGCTGCCAGCAAACTGGCGAGAACAATATCATTTTCCCTGCTCCATTATGGAGAATAATTTTACTTTTACATCATGCAATGATGACCTAAACGTCTTACTTATGCATATGTGATCAATCTGATTCTCAGTTCTGTGGTCTGGTGATATCCATGTTGGTTTATGTATTCTTTTATGTGGAACTATGTTTCCTCCAATAGCTAGTTGATTTGAAGCACAGAAGTTAGCTAATAGTTCCCCATTCTCGTTCATCATACCTAATCCACTTTCCCATGATTTCTTCAAAGCTGGTGTTGTCTGTTCCTATTTTCACGTTTAGGTCCCCCATCAAAATTGTGATGTCCTTTCTTTTCTTATTGTCCAAGACATTTTGTAGTCTGGTGTAAATGTCTTTTTTCTCAGATTCTTCTTTTTCATTTGTTGGTGCATAACACTTGATGATGTTAATATTTACTTTCTTTTCGGCTGATTTAATTTAAACCTTGCTGTTATAATTCGGGGTCCCATTGCTTCCCATTCTATAAGTGCCTTCTGTGCTTCCCTAGACAACATTATAGCCATCCCTTCACTGTAGTGGGCTCTTTCCTCTTCATGTACTGAGGACAACACCATTTCTCCTGTTATCAATCTCCTCCTCTCTATGCCCTTCCACCGTGTCTCGCAGAGACCCAGGATAAATATCCTGTAATTTGCCATTTCCGCTGCTACCTGTGCAGTTTTCCCTTGTTCACATAAGAGTGCGAACATTCCAGGTGCCAATCCTGGAGATTTTCCTAGACGAAAAAAGGTTAGTTGCAAACGGTTTCTGTGTTTTGTTTTTATAGCACTAAAAACTAAGGGAGTATCAGAGCAAAATCAAAGCACTTAATACCAAACCAATAACGCAGCCGCGGACCATAAGTGATCCACGGACCACAGGTTGGGAACAACTGCCCTATAGAATAGATTATTAATTTCGATTAAGACAGTTCATAAAACATGACCCATATGTTTTGAAAAGAAGGTAGCCGACAGCGTAATAACACCACTACAAACTGATAAACTGGGAGAGGACATTGAGTACTGACAGAGATTGACAAATGGCTTGAAGGAGTGACGTAAATGAAGTGTGTTTACAGATCTGATCAGCTGTGTCAGAGACAAGGAAACAGCGGACATGATTTCATACTTGAGATCAGGGGCGGAATGGCAGTGACTTGAGCCGCCGAATAATATGATCATTGACCTCTAACCGCCGTCCGAAATAGAATAAGCTAGATCAGGGTTTCTTATCTTTTGGTCCACGGATCTCTTGAGGACATATAGTTGAATTCTAGGGGGTGCTTGCAGATAACCTGAAAAGTAAAAAGTGAAGTTTTTAATCATGCTTTTATGTATTTTTTTTTTCCCCAAGAAGGGGTTCAAAGCCTACCTCGAACAATCAAAGGCCAAAAAAAAAAAAAGATTAAGATACCATGAGATAGATGGAGGCTAGGGGAATGTGGGCCCCAACTGCTGTCGGCTCTCGGGCACTGCCCGATTATCCGAACGTTCAGTCCACTTCTGCCTGAGACTGTATGCAACATATTGATATTGTAGTGTAAACACTGTTTCGTTTTATTTCTCAAGATTACTTCTCAATAGTGGCATTTACTGATGAATTCATTCATTCATTAATCACTCGTCAGCTCCCCAAGGATCATAGGCCTTTAACAAACGTATACCAAGTCTTCCTGGCCCCTGCCATCAGCTCAAGTTCCTTCCATGTTTCATTCATTCCCTTCATGTCTATCTACAGCTCTCTTCTCCGTCTGTTCTTGAATCTTCTTCTACCTCTCTTTCCCGGAAGATTCAAGAAAACAGACTGCCTGTTAATGCTTTCAAAAGGTTTCCATAAGTACGTGTTCTATTCATCTTCAGCGTCTTATTCTCATTTCTTGTTTTACTGGCGCTTGTCTGACATTAGTTTGACATTAGTGATCTAGTCATACGATTTCAGTTCTTCCATTCTACGTAAGAACACATTTATGAAACTTTGTAGCTTTTTGATTGCTGTTGTTATTGTTGTCCATGTTTCAGAGACATAGAATAAGACGGACTTGACATTTGCCTGATGAATTAGTCGATGATTAATATTACTAACAATACAAATAAGTGACGGAAGTAACGCTTATTTCTAAGGACAGGTTTTCAACTCTATTACCCAAAGAGCTGCTTGACACGTCTGATATGACACATTATTAAACCAAACGCCACCTGGTGGGCGTGTTTTGTTTCAATCAGATTTCTTCATGTCTTGGCTTGACAGGGTACACAGTTTTATTTCTTCTTGCTTATAAGACTTACAATCAGGGCTGGATTCCCCAGTAGCCACAGTAAGCACAGCCTCGTGTACTGTAGCTCCTGGTGGTCTATGAAGAAACAAGGGACAACAGGGTCATGATGTGGCTCATGATCACCTTCGGTCATACTGGGGCGAGCTTTAGCAAAATAAAATTATCTTCATCAGTACCTGTTAGCTTCCCGTGGAGCACAGGTTATAATAACTGCTACGCCCTACTGTTCTATACCACCCTTTCAATGCCTTTCTGTTTCCGCTTCAAGCGTGTCTCAAGTTCTCTTTTCCAAGTTTTTTTAAAGACTGCCTCTATTTCTCTGACCCTGGGGATTCCATAACAAGGACTACTTTGTAATATCATCAATTGATTTCCTCAATGTGTGTTCTATCCATCGTCAACGTCTTCATTAGTGATCAATAATTCAAGACCGCAAGGTCATGCGCCCCATGAAAAGCCTCATTTTAGTCAATGTTTGACTGTACTTATAATACGTATTGTATTTTTGACGATTAAATACGTATTACGGTAAAACTTCCGTACGTTGAAATACGTTGCATCACTGGGTCAAATGACCATTTTTCTGTAAATCTGAACATTTCTGTTTCGTCATCTGCCTATTCTCCACTCCGATCCTGATACCAGAGAGTTGTTTCGTGATACCCCTTTGGTGGCATATCGTAAGGATAAGAATTTTAAGGATATTCTTGTGCATAGTCGCTTGAGACAAACTAGTCCTTCTCACTTTGGTACTAAACCGTGCCAACGCCGCATATGTAAGACCTGTCCTTTTGTACTCCAAACGCAGTCAGTCTCCTTTCCGAACGGTAAATTTGCCATTGGGGAGTCTTTCACGTGCGAATCCAGAAACCTAATTTATGCTATCATCTGCAAGAGGTGTGACATGACCTATAAAGCGAGACATTTATCTGATTCCGTACTTTGCAAACTTTCAGAGGGGGAGTAGTTGGATGTTTGGGGGGCGTTTGAGATCTGTCGAGCGAGAGGTCATTCTGAGTCACTTAGTCTCTATCAAGTGCACATCGTGTCTCTGTCGCTCATTTGCAAGTGCTAGGGACGAACGAGTTATACTGCTTTACATTGCCACAGCAGTAGACACTTGATCACATCGCACTAGACGTCTGCTCTAGTACTTATTTATCAGCCTGAGCTCTACTATGAACAACACTGAGTCATCATCTTCTATAGAGAGAGCGTCACACATCGTGACATTGACATTCTATACTCTATATTCTGCTATGATGGTTTACAGACACAGATATCTGTTGTTGAGTTGTGTCACAACTGGTCTGCATACTCGTGTGGGTCTTTCACTGTCTAGTTACTAAGATCAGAGCGAGAGTGTGGAGATATTCTCTGCATTTCCGTAGCGTTTAGTCTAGAGAGGAGATCAACATGGTAGCTGAGGATGGATCTGTGAGCGGCTGAGGTCTTGACAACACTACGTAATGTCGTATATCCTTTAGGGCGATTGAGGGGATATGGACTTAGGGTCGTTAATTTGAGTGAGTCCCGTCTGAGGCTATGGAACCGACATATGTTCTCGAGTTCTCTATGCATCTTATATCATCTATCATCTTTGCGAGTTTGGCACCTAGGAGCAGGGATTGTTGGTGGGTATATTCATAGTGTTGGGGGGTGGGAGATTGTGCGACGTTGGTGGCGGTAGTAAGGTGGATGGTTGATGGGGGGTTAGGTGGTTGGGGTAGGGGTTTTAAGGTGTAGGGAATCTATATATAGTCTATATGTGGGTTAATGGATATTATCGTGCGATTAATTCTAGTAGGTAGCAGGTTATAGACCATATGATATGATCTTTGGGATGAACTTATTTTTTATCATTATTTAATATTAATGGTTTGAGATCATGTTTTAGATAGACTAGCGAGTATGTTTTTCAGAAGATGCTCAAGTTTCATAGTTATTTCGAAGCAGTGAAGGACTTATGTAGTAGTAAGATGACAGTGTTGATTTTGAAATGTCATTTCAGCTCGCTCTCTGACTAATGCAACGGTTTTCGAGAACGAGAGCGTGGGTTGGGTTTGGAAAGGTTGTAGAGAGTTGGAGCAGCTGTAATTTGTATTATAAGGTATGTGTTCTTATAGTATACATGTACATTAACATGCGGAGCTACTTCAGATATTTATAGGCTTCTCCATCATTAGTGATGCGACGAATGACGTTTGGGTGTCACGCGTGATAAGGCCTTGATGGACAAGTCGCGCGCATGTCAAACTTACTGTAGAGATGAGAGAACGTAGAGATAGACGGAGGTGTGGTGGGAGGGCGCGTGGGGGTGTGGTTCTCTGACATTTTATGTTACTCACGTGCGGACCTCAGGTATTTTTACATAGTCTTCGACATAACGCGTGAGATCTACTTTTGATTCTACGGAGTAACGCGAGGATCGTCAGGACGGTCCGAGTCTAGTATGAAACTATCTGGATCTGATGTCTCGGTGTTCTTTAGAGAATAACACTTGATGAGTACATAGCTGTACTAAAGTGAGAGTTACCTATTGCTACTGACTTATGAGTTATCTAACAGGTCAGAGAATTAGAGGCAGTCATTTAAAAAATTCGTGAAAAGATAACTTGAGTATAGATTGGTTGAGTAAACAGATAAAGGCTTGGTTAGATGACGTGTGGGTACCTCCGATATGCACAGTACGGACGTGAACGACACTGTACTATATACACATGAGAGACTCCGTCTTGTGAGATGTAGCTAGCAGTGTGCAAACGAGATGAAGCATTTCTGTATTGTCGCAGATGTAGGAGAGTGGTCTATCCTGACTACACACACATATCAATGGTTTTGCTCCGAAGCTCGATAATCAAGGAGTGCACTACATCTAGCACCCTTGTCTAATGTATCGCTGAGTGTAGGACTGTCTCCCACACACAACTAGTGTTAGATAGCGTTGAGTTGTCTCGCAGTGCCGAGTAGCTGTCTGCGATGAGTGGCGATTGCGTGGGGCGCTAATATCTACAGCCTGCATAGATGATGTATCTAATTTGATAGACAGAAATAAATACTAGTGACACTACACTATAGTCAATGACATATAATGAATGACAATCTCTATTCTGATTACAATAACACTACTCCACACATAATATCTACATGGAGTCTTGTAGTATTAAATAAGTATGTCATAATCTAGACGATGTCACCATAGCACAGCTCTTCTGAGTATATAAATAATTTCCGTTCCACACACTCTAAATAGTATCTGGATCTCTCTAATACCTCTGTGAATCGACAGAGATGATACACAGATGACAGATATACAGCCAGTCACTTATATCTATATAAGTGTTCACGTAATACTTAATCAATGACTGTGCGATAACTAGACTATCATCATCAGAGTACGAGAGCAACACACACATCTGTCATACTGTCCGACATAGCTTATTCCTACTAGATCTCTGAATACTCAGGTGGTACTACAATAACACACAGCAATATAAGCAAATTTCTATCCCTACAGATATATCTTTGCCCCTCCCCCGCCCCCCCCACCCCCATACTATTTTCCATATCTTATATGTCACGAGGACAAAATCTATGTAGTTGAGACACAATTCAAATAAAGACCGTATACTTACCACACACTGATACTCCAGATAAAAAAGGTCGTTTGGTTACTTAATACAATTTCCCTATGGCTGTGAACATCAATCGACATATTTCAATGATTAATCCGTACTTTAGAGGACGATACTTATAGCAAAGCAGATACACTAGAATTAGGTTTACATTGCCAACAACCTTCAACGAACGAACAAGATACAATGCTTGTTCGGTAGCGCACTGCCCAGTCGAAAATAAAACAGCGTACGTGATCAATATTACCTCAATCCCGTCCACCCCCCCTTGATACCCAGCACTAATTCAAGGTGTACTTTTCTTAACTAAATTGTTTATTTCACATGGATAACACTACTATTTCATGAATATCTGTTTTGTGTATGTTTATTATTTTCAAATTTTTACACGACCCACATTCCCCTGAACGTATAATATTATACGGTTGCCACAGACAGTTGGCACGTTGCAAGTAGATGAAGAGGACATGTACAAGGCGGACAATTAGTCGGATTCATTAATTAGCGCACATTTTAATCGGCTATGGATTACCTAGACCGGAGCTATTGCCGTTGTAATGAACACGAATAGGGTTTATGGACCTATCTGGTCAATATGGTATGAGATCTTCGCTGGAAAGACCGTAATTTAAACATGCTGGAAATTGAGAGCGTAAACTTACTATGTAGTTACGATAGAAAGAGATTTCGTAAACACGGGTATAAGCTTGAAGATTATTAATGTATAACTGACTATTTTAGGTATGATTTGCACATTTCTTTAATCTTAATTTGAGAGTTCAGAGGTATGACACATGAATTATATGCTTAGTGTAGATCTAGTATATTGTTCAACACTGCACGCATGAAGAGACTAATTTGTTCTCTGTCTAGATCCCTTAACTCCCCCCACCACCCCCCCCCCCCCCCCCCGATTCTTGCACTATGGACCCGTGTAGACATTTAGGAGGGCATTTCAAGCATACTCCCAACCACTCTACTCATCTTATGTCTGGATGTGAGGCTCGTAGTGGCGGACTTAGACAGAATTTATTTATTCTACTTAGTGATACAGATATCAGATGACCTACAGCAACAAGCTGACGGGAATTACTACATGCAGAAGTTTAGAGGGATCTCATGACATGGGAAAGATCCCATTGAAAGCTACCCCCGGCATTATACAGCAGGAGTATTTAGTTATCTGTGGTTGGCAACATGGGGGCCGTCGGGAGGGGGGGCTGAGAAGTAATAAGATAGTTATTCAGTATCTTCTGAAACAAACCCTCTTTTGACTTGCTGGGTATTAACGTTACACAAACATAATAATCTGTGGGTTCTTATCACTGCTTAACTACTGGATAAGTGGCGGGATCAGGCGAAATTTATGATGCGAAATGGAATCAATTAGAAGTAATTATATATGGAAACATCAACTTGCGTATGTTCCATTGCCTGACTGACGGAATTTATCTAAATACGAGCCTACAGGTATCCTGCTGCATAGTTATACGTCCTTTGAAACCCTTGTTAGGGACCTCACAGACAGAGCAAAGATTAGCCAATGTTTCGTTGTAACTTTGGGTGTATATACTCAATGTTGAAGAGATATTCGGGCTTCTTCGCGTATCACTATTTCAAAGATCTTTCTACAGCTCATTAATAACTCACAGTCACACTTCCCTATCTTCCGTTCTAGAATGATTTCAGCCATTTACGCTAATGTCTCACAGACGGAACCACAACTCACATCTAATATATCTGGAGTAAGAAGTAACAACATATTGAATACGACATGTTTTCAAGGACACAAGGAAATTAGCGATATGGAGAGGCACATTTAGAGATAATTATAAAGCATAACACTATAACACTGGATTCTAAACTAATGCTAGTGATACTGGGTTCGAATTTACAACTAATATACTTGGAGATGAAACTTACTGGGCACTGGTATAGAGTTATCACTCAAAAACCAACAAATGCGCCACTCAAATTGTATGTTGATATGCACTATGTGAGGATAGGGGAGAGTGGTGTACGTAGTTTAGGACTAAGCCTTGTTTTTAATTACTAAATATGGATGGATCATTTGTTTAGCTTGATCCTAGTTCACAAACCATCAGAGAGGATACGTATGCTATGAAAACCTAAATCAACCGTAACAAAGTTGAATCACAACCCACAATACTACAATGGGGAGCATAACTGTTATACCAACCCAATGGCGGGGTCAGCTACTATGTATAAAACACTTTGGGGACTCGCTAATTATATCTATTTGCAAACCTATAAACTAAAAGAATGTCGTGCATAGGGATCAGTTAGAGTGTTTGGCGGCTATAGCATTTATTAAATCACAGTGACCATCAGTGTGCTTTGGGCATGTGGACAGAGAGATCACTTGGGCATGAGTTACTGAGTGTACACACACTATTGGTCCTTGTTTAGTTGTTCATTATAATCTTTCGAGACAGGGGGGGGCGTGAGGCAGTTTAATTTACCTTTGTTCGCACACATCAGGTGTCCTAACACAACTCGAGTTATGCATGGGACAGTACATAGTAGGTTGACATCGATGGTGACAGGAGGTGGGGAGACTTCTATTTAAGAGTTGATTATTGATTAAATAGAATTGTTTGTTTTTAAATCTTCTGGTACTGTACTTAGGAGTTTAAATTCATATATGTGATCAAAAAACCCAAGAGACAGAGTATGGAAAGCTCACGAGAAGCCCGATCTACAAGAGATCAACGCAGAACCGAAAAAGAATCGGGTTTAACGAGATCGGACCCAAGATCTGTCAGAGTGATGTGAGTGATGTAACAGTGGGTTCCAGCTGAGGTTTAGTACATACTTAGTCGATCGGCACCAGTACCCCCCACCCCCCATGTCATGGTGACACATCCAACAATCGTGTGCCAGGGATATTGAATCAGGCTGGTGTCTACAGTATATGAGACCTGAAGGGGGACATGCGTCATACAATGCACTACGTCTTCCTAGACACAGTATGCAGCTCTTTAGGAGTTGCACGCTGGCGGACCTATGTACACACTTGAGTGTGTGAGCGTATATCTATTGACATACGATGAGAGGTTGACAGAGTGCAATGCTGGTTGAACTAAGAGGACGTTATGTTAGACTAAATCGTATTTTATGTAGCGGTATGGTGGTGGGGCTACGCGCAAACTGTAGAGAACACACCTATTTATCGTGATCCAAAGCGACTGTTCCATTCTATGTAGGCAGACGTAATAATTTGGTATAGATGTGTTATGGGGTTAGATGTGGGGTAAAGGAGTGGTAGTGTTATTAGGTAGGATGTTTGAGATGTTTCTTCTGGTTGTGTCTAGTATGGAAGGTTTTTAAGTTCAGGTCCTTATGGTATGGGTGTGAGGAATGTGACGATGAGCAGGTGCTGTCATGTTTTTATTGGTATATCTGGTGATAGTATTAGTATGAACGATATTGGTCTATGGGTTTAATATCTGGATAGTGGTTGTTGGGATCTATTATGGCAGCACTTAGTAGATGGTATATGAATAGATTGGAGTTTTAAATGTGGATCTAGTTTGAGGTCTGGGATTACGTTAGCAAAATATTGGAGTAGATAGATTTGATTAGGGATATGATAGTGATAATGTATCTTATACGGTAATGGACTCATTGAGGGATTTTTTGTGAATTTAAAAAAATGAGTGTTTAAATTGTTGGAGGTACATTCGAGTGGTTGATATGATGAAGTGGTACAAGGTTTGAGTTTTTAGGAGTGATACTTGATCAGTCTTGTACTCAGAACTGATGCGTCAAGTTAGTCTGGGTGTTATTAGATGGAGGTGTTTATGCGAGGGTAATTTAGAAGAAATTAGGAGATCTAGAGAGGCACGTATAGGACAGTATTGTGAGGTGTGTACTAAGTTGGGGAGGATTTTACAAGAGATTACAATGATATTAGAACAAGTGGTTCAATTGTGTTGTGATAGGTTAGAGGCACATTACATTGTGGTTGACATGACTAAAGATATTTAATGTTGTTTTTGTTTTGTTTTAAGATAGGGGTGGGGTGGTGAGGGTTTATTATGGTTAGTTAGAGTTTGAAGATTGAGGGGTTTAATAGTGGGTGGGGTACAGTGAGTTGAAGGAGGTGATGTAGTCATAAGAGTTAAGTATTGATGGGAGTGTTGGTACTACGATATGTGTATTGGGGACTACAGGACATAGGGAGTGGAAGACATTATGATAGATGAACATGGAGGTGGCACACTATTATTGGGGAGGCTTATAAGATGGGACCGTGAGAGATAGGGAGGTTTTGGGAGGGGGGGGGGGGAGGTTGGGTGGTGGTGGGTTGAGAGTGTTGGTTTGTTGGGGGGGTTGGGGGGGGGTAGGGGGGTAGGGACGTGAGGTGGGGGAGTGGGGGGGAGGTGGGTGGGGGTGGGGTGGGTTGGGTGGAGTGATTAGTAGGTATATAAATACAGGTATATATATTTGTAGGGGGTTATAATATTTGGGGGGGTGTTGGGGTTGATGAGGATAGATGTATAGTTATAGGAGATGAATGTTTGATAGGGGGTTATTAGTGGTGGATAGATGGGATAAAGGGATAGGGAAAGTAGGTGGATATGATGGGAGTGAGATGATGTGTGGTATTGATCGGTGGTTTTGAAGAGTGTATTCAAAGGGGGATAGTGGTAGTTGTGGGTTTGATTGGGGGTTTATTTGGGGAGAGTATAGGGATAGATTAAGAGTAAGTAGTGACGATATCATAGGAGTAGGTGGTGTGGAGACAGGTCTACAGTGAGTGTGAGACATGTAGTGTTAGGTGGTGGATGTCACAGGTCTGGACGGCATGAGGTACAGGTAGACTTATAGACTATCAGTTGTTAGGTTGAGGTGTGGGTGGAAGGGAGAGTCATTGGGATTTAGGTGTGCAGGTCATCAGTGGGGACACGAGTTAGGTGATTGCGTCTAGTGAAGATATGTGGTATGGACTGATGGCTGATTATTGTGATGTGTCGAGACAGTGGACACTGGTTACGTGATGGTGATCTATGGCAAGTAGGTACGTGCATTGTCAGATGGTGATAGCACGGGATGGTTAGTAGCGTATGTGGCGCAGGTATTGTAGATTGGGTGGACATTATGTGGATTGGTGGGATTTAAGTGGTTTAGTGTCGTCTTGGATGTGATCAGGGGTGCGCAGAGACTGAGACACTAGTGATCTCAGTTGTGTACGATAGGCATAGTTCAGGGTGAGACGAGAGGGTACTGTCACAGCACTATCTCATCTGCATGGGGGGTATATGAGGACTTTATTAGTCAAATTGGCTGTAAGTTATTTCTAGAGCATGACGGTACATCAGGGTATGCACGTGATGCTGGTCATCATTCAAACTAACACACACATAAAGAAAAAATCTTTATTTTTTACTCACAGCGGAATGTTTCTAGATATCATTTGGAAATCGGTTGACATGGATTTATAGATGTGAGAGTGGGCAGTGGCAGACTCTACAGGGCTTCGGTTATTTAGGTGATGTACTCAATTCTTATTTTTAGGGGGGATTGGTATAGTTATGTGCTGAAGTCTTGTGTTGAGGTAAGTATTATGGATACGTGCAGAAGTATTGAGGGCGAGATAAACAAATGGGGAAATTGACGCGAGGATGATTTGATTAGGTTTGATTTTGTCTCTAGAAGTACTCTACTGACGTGTAGTGGGGGATGGGTGTAAATATAGGTGTTGGGGGGTGTTGATATGAGTATATTGGTTACAGGTGTAGGGGCTTATAGAGTGAGGTGACAGAGTGGTGTATGATTAGTACTATAACGGGGGACGTGTACTTGTTGACACATCGGAACTGGGTGAACTATGTAGGACACATAGGTGAGTAGTTGTTGACAGCGAGATTTGTGGATATAAGAGTATTTATTGTGTAAGAGGTGATATACGATGGTTAGTAGGGATGGAGTGGGTAGACTATCTTGATTTGGGGGTTACACAGGGTAGGATGTGTTTGTAGGTTTGGACATATAGGTGGGCAGACATTAAGGGGTGGTAGGGTAATAGATGGAGAGCAGCTTCAGGGGATATAAAGTAGGGGGGGGGGATAGAAGTATGTAGACTTAGTTTGTAAAGTTTCTTAGTGGGGATCTAGGAGTGACGATGTGGGTAATGTATTTCGGACTGTGTGTGGACATCAGGAAGAATTCTGGGTTTTTTGGGACATGGGTTAGGAAGACAGGGGGTGTTGTGAGATTTAGGATGGGCTATGAGTGGGTTGTCTTTATGCAGGTTGGGTGATGGATGAAATGATTGCGTTGGGAGATTGCGTTTTGATGTGTGACAGAGGAGTGTTCAGAGATAGAATGGGTTGAGATGGTTATGTTGTTATGGTTGTGTGTATATTTAGATATGTGGTTAGAGATGAGCAGTGTTACAAGGTACGTGCAGTGGTATGATTTAGATCTCGATGAGGAATAGAAACGGAGGAGGTAATTTGAGAGAGTATACACGGCGATATCTTGTAAAGTCAATAATTGTTAGTTGAGCGTATGTTTTAAGGGGATTGTATTTGATTTGAATTATCTAGGAATTGGTCGTTGTAGCTATTGATTATATTTATAAGGATTAAATATGAGTGAGTATATGGCGTAGTATTAATTACAACATTAATTTTTGGATTAAGTTGCGGATAGTAATTAAATATGGAGGTGATGTGGTTAAGAGTTGCGATTTTTCTTAATTGTGTATGTTCTAAGTACTGTATGTTACGGTAGTTTTATTGATGGCGTCTGCTAGAATTGACAGTGCGCATGTTTAGGGTCAATGGAATTAATATAAATTGATCTTTATACTTTACGGAGTTATGAACGCGAAATGCACGGTCAAGTCATGACGTGTTAGCGTCGATATGGTCACGCTTGGTGACTAGGTTACCGTACCCCTTTTGTATTGACCGTCAAGGAGTGAAAACGGATTTTGTTACCCTTCCAGGGTTGTGCATGATGCTACTGCACATATATATATTTTAGTCAAGTACGGACACGGGTCAGTCCATTGTAATTGATGAAGAGATAAATGATTAAGTAGTTGATTCAGTCTCGTCAAGACACATGCGCTCACTACCGGTTGTCTGAAACCCAGCAGCGCGAGTATATAGCCATGATGTTCGTTTGACAGTTTTTCAAGTACGACATGGACCCATAATAGGATGTTTGCAAGTATTCAATTTGTCATATATGCTTACCATGAACTATATTAATGATGTCGTCAAATATGTGTGTTCTTCCGTAATAAACTGTTTTTCTCGTGGACTCTAACAAGGCGGACTTATTAAGTTGATCATTGAGCGATTCACTTGTTAGTTATCCTTTTCACACATTCGCGTTTCAAATAATTACAGCACGATAATAATCAATGAATGAGAACCAGAACAATCCAGTCATGGACAGCGATTTTGAACATTCTTTATTCATTCGATATTCCACTGTCTAAAGCAGCTTCCATGATACTTTGATCACAGACATGCTATGCTAACCGGATCGTCTGATCTTTTTATGTGGTAATTTTTTTTTCTGACCTTTAATGTCCAGTATGTAGTCGACGTCAGAAATTCTGTCTACAACCTTATATGGACCGTTCCAAGTGATTAACAGTCTATTGTCCTTTTTTGGGAGTAATACGAAAGCTTCGTCACCAGGAAATAATTGGCGTAATCGTCTATTTTTATTTAGGAACTGTCTAGATTTATCTTTTGCTGCTTCTGAGGAAGCTGTTGCCCTTTGACATGCATCTATGATTTGTCTACGTAAATTAATAACGTATTCATAAGATGACTGGGTTTTCTGAGTCATCTTAGAGTCGAGTAGTAAGTCTTTGATCAGTCCCATAGGACCTCTTGGTGGAGTACCAAACATGCTAAAAGAGTTCTTCACTCGTCCTCAACATCTACAATCTATTTTTCAGGATTTAGACAATCAAGCTACTGGTTCTTGCCAATATTCTAATCTTTCGGTGATTCAAGAAGAGGAATCATTATTTCCTGAAATCCAAATGTCATTTCCTATACCTGAATTACAATCTTCTGAATCATGGAGAGATGTCACTATTTCTTCTTCATTAACATCTCAAGAACATACTACAGTTTGTAAAATCTTAGAGACATATTCTGATGTCTTGACTGATATACCGGGTCGTACATCAGTCATTTCTCATGACATTATACTGAAGGACGACACACCTATAAAACTCCGTCCTTATTCAGTTCCTATTCACTATCAAGATAAAACTTCACAGGAACTTAATCAGATGTTAGCATTACGAATAATAGAAAACAGTAACTCACCGTTTTCATCACCATTAGTTATCGTTAGAAAAAAAGACAATAATATACGTCTTTGCGTTGACTACAGAAAACTTAATGCACAGACGGTCGCAGACAGTGAACCTCACCCTCTTATTGACGATCTACTTACTCGTCTTTCTACAGCAACATATTTTACAAAAATCGATTTAACCAAGGGATATTGGCAGATTCCCTTAACAAAACAAGCCAAATACTATACAGCATTCTCGACTCCACAAGATCTTTACCAGTGGAATGTGATGCCTTTTGGGCTAATGAATGCACCAGCCACGTTCATTAGCATGATGCGAAAAATTTTGGCGGATAGATCTGACATTATCACATATATTGATGATATTTGTCTATTTAGTCCTTCATTTGATCAACACATGTTAGGATTAACTTCAGTATTAGACATTTTAAGATCTAACAACTTAACAGCTAGACCAAGTAAAATGCAAATAGCTTTACACGAAATAACTTTTCTTGGACATATTATAGGGTCTGAATGTATCAAAACCATTCCCCACAACGTATCAAAAATTTTAAAGTTAACAGTCCCACAAAATAAAAAACAAGTTCGAAGTCTACTGGGTCTTGTCCAGTATTATAGCAGATTTGTTCCCAATTTGTCTTCAATCACTGCTGTCTTGTCTTCACTATTGCAAAAAGACAAACGAAATAAAATTACGTGGACAACAGACTGTGACAGAACATTTAATAACATTTTGACAATCTTCTCTAGGCCACCAATTTTACGGTTGCCAGATGTTCACAAAAAGTTTTTTCTTCGAACAGATGCCTGTAATTACGGTATCGGAGCTTGCCTACTTCAATATCACAACGATATACTTCATCCGACTATGTATATTTCAAGAAAACTGAAATCGCCTGAAACGAAATACTCCACTTTTGACAAGGAGTTACTGGCAGTTGTTTGGGCAATCACAAGGTTGGAAAAATTCTTGTTGGGAGCGCCTTTTACCATTCAAACCGACCAGAAGACGGTTGCTTCATTACGACGCTCTAACCACAAAGGCCCCAAACTTGCCAGGTTTTCGATTCTTCTTCAGCCATATGACTTTGTCATCGAAGCTATACCCGGAAAAGAAAACATTCTGGCGGATGCACTTTCAAGACACCCAACAGAAGTCGAATAATTATTGTCTACAAGTTAAAAGATTAACGGCTAAACAAGAGCGACTTTGGAACTCTAACTGATTCCTGCGACAAAATTGATATGAACCACTTCTATATGGAAAAACATTTCAAATAATTCGAATTCAATCATTCAAGATATTCAGTTTCCAAAAGAAAATTCGTTATAGCAAAAAACAAATTTCGATGGTCTGTTCTAACGTTTGGACTTTGGTTAGTGTCCAATCGTTCTCTAACTCATTACGATATGGTCTTGAATACGATATGAATCCAAGCTGGACATATAACGTTAGGTTATAGAAATTGACTAACTCAAAACGATCAAGTTTATATTCAATCAGGAACGAAGTTTAGTTGAACAGTATTAAATTTCTAAGGAACTTTCCATAGATTCGCAAGGGACATAACGACGTATGGATCATCACATCCGACATTAAGTTTAATAGTTATTAAATTAATGAAGAGTATAATAAAATTGAAGTGTGATTAAAAATAATGAGAAAAAAAAGAGAAGAAAATATGTCAAAGAAAGAAATGATGAAAAAGAAAAAAAATCACACAAGCAAATACTCTAAATATTTTATGTATAAATGAGCTAGCTTTTATATGCATTTAGTTAAGATGTTCACATGAAATGTATTAATATGTTATTTTCTCTCATTATATCATTAAGTTAATTATGTTGTAATTACACGACACTAATAATTAATTGTAAACACACATAACTAAACTAATTTATATTTTATTTTTTTTCTCTTTCTTTACTTTATTTCTCCTTACTTCTCATGTCTTTTATTATGACACTATCTATCAGGTTCTTTAATTAGATGTTAATTAATTAATACATTACATACTTACTATCATTGATTAGTTTAATTTTAATTAGTTAGAATAATTTTCTTTACATAACACTTCATTACTCACTCACAACAGTCTTCAATAGTTCAATAGTTAATTATTAGCGACAGTTGACACCCCTTTGTTTAATAATGTTATATGACTTATGTATTATTGACATGACCACGACACTGTTCTAGACAGAACATCGTAGGCCATATGTCGGGTTTTTATTAAATTTTTCATATAATTGAGTAAGGTAGTAAAAAAATCTATCTAATAGATTTTTTTTCCCACGGCGGGCAGGGAATTGTTACGGTAGTTTTATTGATGGCGTCTGCTAGAATTGACAGTGCGCATGTTTAGGGTCAATGGAATTAATATAAATTGATCTTTATACTTTACGGAGTTATGAACGCGAAATGCACGGTCAAGTCATGACGTGTTAGCGTCGATATGGTCACGCTTGGTGACTAGGTTACCGTACCCCTTTTGTATTGACCGTCAAGGAGTGAAAACGGATTTTGTTACCCTTCCAGGGTTGTGCATGATGCTACTGCACATATTTATATTTTAGTCAAGTACGGACACGGGTCAGTCCATTGTAATTGATGAAGAGATAAATGATTAAGTAGTTGATTCAGTCTCGTCAAGACACATGCGCTCACTACCGGTTGTCTGAAACCCAGCAGCGCGAGTATATAGCCATGATGTTCGTTTGACAGTTTTTCAAGTACGACATGGACCCATAATAGGATGTTTGCAAGTATTCAATTTGTCATATATGCTTACCATGAACTATATTAATGATGTCGTCAAATATGTGTGTTCTTCCGTAATAAACTGTTTTTCTCGTGGACTCTAACAAGGCGGACTTATTAAGTTGATCATTGAGCGATTCACTTGTTAGTTATCCTTTTCACACATTCGCGTTTCAAATAATTACAGCACGATAATAATCAATGAATGAGAACCAGAACAATCCAGTCATGGACAGCGATTTTGAACATTCTTTATTCATTCGATATTCCACTGTCTAAAGCAGCTTCCATGATACTTTGATCACAGACATGCTATGCTAACCGGATCGTCGGTATCACTGTACTTATACTTTCTTCCGGTGGTGTTTTTACGCTTTAGTTTGGGTTATTGTTGAGGTTGTTATGTTGTTCAGAAGCCCGGCTTTATCTTTTTCTGGCACGGCGTTATCTAATAGTGTGGCGAGATGGAAGTTACATAGAAAAAATAGATATAGTTCCCAGAACTGGAGAAGAGAACTGGTGAACACGATGTAGGGATGGCATAGGACAAATCAGGTAGTTCACTCCACAGTTTCAGACGGTAGCCGTAGACGGTAGCTGTAGACGTTAGCTGTAGACGGTAGCTGTAGACAGTAGCTGTAGACGGTAGCTGTAGACGGTAGCTGTAGACGGTAGCTGTAGACGGTAGCTGTAGGAAAGAGCTATGAAGTAAGTCACCTCGCTAGACCTATCCTATGCTTCAAGAGTGTCTTTATTTATAGTTGATGTGAAATGCAGCTCGTTTATTATCCTTACCAATTTAAAATATTAAATAATTCTCTCATTTCCATCCAAAAAAAAAAATTTCGAACAGAACTGGAATTTAAATCATATCAATCAACTGCTATTTATAAAATATATATGTACATTTAATAATTAAAATAGAAGTTTGATAAAGATTGCTAATATGTATTTACACAAATCACAAATTCGAAAATTATAAGGTGTCAATGTCTTTGTTAATCATTTCGAGCAATTGGTGACTTCTGAATCTTGTTTCTTCAAAGTAATGATTAATTATCTATTTCAGGTCCTTTTACTGCAGGCACTTCTCGTCATACATCAGGTTTTGATGTCAAGATACTTAATCCACATTGACAGGTAGCTACAATTCTACTATCCGGCGAATGCACTGATGGTCCTTGAATCACACACTGCAGTCTGGTATGCTTCTTATTAGAAGCTTTTTTGTGACTCTCGGATAAGAGCCTGAAAAATATGCACAGATTATAGTATCTGTTTCCTATCACCAAGACGATCCTCCAATGATGACGGACCACTATTGATCAGAATCCTCATTTAGACAACATAGCCCATGAGGCCGTGGTTATATCAATCAAAGAAGTACGTTATACAATCAATAATATACAACGGTAGACTATAGACATCATTATAATTTTTTTCTGAAGTCTGTCTTGATTACTTCTTTTTGGTTCTAAGTCATGCCCAAAGTGGTTACCCTTTATAGATATTACATCAAGGAAGTTTAAAATTGAACGAAAGAAACTAAGGAAGCGAAGAAGCAGTGGAAGAAGAAGAAGAAGAAGAAGACGTACTCTTTAGCATCCAACATTAAAAAGCTAAGCTCTGAAAAGGACTGAAACCTCTAATAGCTAGTGTTTCGCAGTCCTAACAAAGACTTCTAGCTGTGTCATGCTGTACAGGATTGTTCCTGTTATATTCAGTTTGGAAACCAATTTCAGTTATCAGCACAGAGTTTAGAGTACCAAGATTAAAATATTAGCAGGTAATTCAAATGGATTCAAATTCAATTAATGCTAACATTAAAATTAAATATTACAGCAATTTACACAACACCAACACCAATACAAGTTGTTGTTTTTTTAACATACCCTTCAGACAGAGTATTACGTATATGTATGCAAGTCTGCCCACAAGCATGCCAACTTTGCTTTTCTGAAGTATAGGCTGTAGCTATGTGGCTTTGACAAGCGTGTGTCAGTCCGCTGAATATCTTTTCAGCTATGAAATTTTGATGTTTCCAGAACTGAATCAGAGCGGTAATATATACCCAGCCTCGTTCTAACGCCTTCCTTCTCGGAGGTCCGTGTCGGCGTTCACTTTACTACTTGTAAATTTCGTGGGATTTCAATGCTAGTGTGCCATTTTTTCGTCAAAATTCTGATTTCCTCGTCAATTATCAAAGATAATACTTCCCACTGCCATAATTACATGTGTTTTTTTTAGTTGCTGTTCAATTTTCAAAAAGAATGTTTCAGTTCGGGCCATTAATCATAAAGTTATAGCAGAATTAGTGGTGTGCAATTCATAATTTATCACAAATACACTAGTTTACGTGGCAATCCCAGAGTGTCTCTTCCCGTTCTGATACAAATAGGTAGCGATGTATTTATTTTAGTCTGCAAAAGGATATCTCGTTGGTCACCAGACATACACTCTATTCTCATGGACACCATAGGATCACCGTTTTTTATTATATATTTATATATTATGTGTCTTCTCAGATCTTTAGTCCTTCCTCGTCTCTCCGTTGCTTTCTGTTATAACAATGCCACATTTACAAAACACTATTTTTGTGGTGCCTAGTTGGCAGGGAGGCTAGTGTGATTCGCTTCTGTAGCTATGCGGTGTTGCCGTTCGGGCGGACCTGTGTTCGATTCTCCGGCGAGCCTATCCTTTCTGTTGTTTGTCTGTTGTCTAATTTTCTACTTCTTTATTTCTCACAAGTGCCTGAAACATACCTTTATGTGTGTAATATTTATTTATTTGTGTACTATTCATGTGCCGAACAGAATGCGTTGACTGGCACTGGTTGTCTATTGAGCACATGACTGTGTTGTATAGAGATGTTTCTGATCTCCTATAATCATTCAATTCCTTCATTATCCGTCTGCTCCAGTTGGAGCACATAGTCAACGTCATCATCATTTTCCCTTTGCGTCCCGTACGGAGCATGAAGCCATCACTGTAGCTGTTCGCCTTGAAAAAAGCCAGCACCAAGCAGTCACATGCTCTGGCAGAAGTGATTTCTGTAACAATTTCCTTTTAACGATAATGTGACCAGCCACACGCACACCGTCACATTAGTCACCTTGTACAGGTGTGCCTGCAGGTGTAGTAGTCCTAGTCTTTCTTTGTCTTTTCAGAGACCCCCGGGACGGGGGCTAGGGGGCACAGGACATTAACAACTTTACGCCAAGCCTTCATGTCCTGCGCTATTCATTCTAGATCTTTCAATATTTTTTTTTAAATTCCCTATCATGTTTGCCTCAAGTTCATTTCTCCGGGTCTTCTTCAGTGGCGATTCTAGAAAACGGACTGCCTTGTAACACTATCAGCGGGTTTTCTTAATGTGTGTTCTATCCAACGCCATTGGCTTGTCCTCACATCCTGTTCCACTGGTATTTGTTAAATGCAAATTAATCAAAGAAGCTCACACATTGTGAGGATACTTTTACTCCAATAGCGTCTTCCATCATCATCATCTTTGTGTTCCACTCAGATAGTTTCTTCTATAACACATAAGGAAGGGAAACCCGAGGCCTGTAAATAGTAAATTAATATGAGACAAACATAAAGGTATGTTATCAGGCACTCGTAGGAAATAAAGAAGTAGAACACTAGACAACAGAAAAACAACAGACATGAGTGGCTTACCCAGGATTCGAACCCTGGACCTTCCGTGCGACAACCCCGCCTAGCTATGCAAGCGAATCACACTATCCTCCCTCCATCTACGCATCACCAAAAAATGATGCTTCGATGACAGGTCATTAGTGCGAACCGCAAGACATAACACCGGAAGTTTACCATGGGCAGTTCAGCCTATTAATGACGCAATCACTTCTGTTGTTCCCCTATTATACAGTAAAGGCCAGTCCACACAAGACAAAGACCTTAAAATACTGTGTCCGGTAGCACGCTTATCCATCCTTTAACAGAACCAAATAAACTCAATTTGACAAATATATTTTTGCTTCCTACATACAAATTGCTACTCACGGTGCTACTCGGTGTAATCCATGGTGTAAGTGGGTGCAAATTTTAAATACTCAAAAATGTGATTTTGTGAAAAAGGCGCCACTTTATTCAAAAATAGAGGAGAAGCGGCAACAGTTTGCTCACTATGTAGTAATCAAATAGACTGAATTAGTGTAAACTGTTTGTAATGTTCAGTATTTGATTACACTGTAGAAAACAATGTTTATGTGTAGGCACGCGTGGATCGGTGCCTGGAAAGGAGAGTCGCACAATTTTAAAGGCGGCGCTTTTGAGAGAATGCGTTCGGAGGGAGTGGCCGCTACCTCTGCTGCCCCCAGCTGCGCTACTGATCGCTAGTCTACATAAAAGTAACTTAAGTGACGAGAAATCTTGGAATTCGAAACAAGAACCAATGAACGTCGCCCTTGCCTGGCTGCGATAGTGAGCTGAAAGAGAACACAACATCCCTAGGGTGGTGTTGGGGCAGTCCCGGTCTGTACTTTGAATCCCCGGAGTTCATATTACTTCTGGTACTTTTCTGTAGTCTAGTGTCCTATCTTTCTTTCTTTCATGCAGTTGCCCACCAGTTTCCTTATACCGTTTTATTTACCACTTACAGGCCTGCGTTTTCTCTCGTTAATTATTTCAATGTAAGAAAGAATATTCACAGCGTGCAGAATGATATAACCGTCACATCGTCTTTTGGACTGGCAGATAAGCTATTCGTGCTTGAAACATGAAAGTAATGTCAAACCATTAATGTGTTTTTGGCTCATTTGCTACATTAAAGATGCAACCTGGCAAATCTAAAGTCGAGTTCAAGGGGAGAACGCCTAATTGACAATTATGGTTATGTGCGTGATTAACGTTCAGATATGAAATATCAAAGCTCCAGACACCAATACAAGTAAAATGGGCCTCAGTGATATCATCTGAATTGCCTGTTAAGATTTCGAGTTGATTATGAAACGTCGTTAGGATAGCAGCGTGTGTGTGGGTTTTAGTTTGTTTTGTGTTGGGGTTTGTTGTTTGTTAGCATGTTTTTGGAAAAAAGAATTATTCTTTTCTCTTCTTAGTTTCTTGTCCAATCAAGCACGTGATGCGTGTCCCGTATAGTTCTCGGGGGTCTGTGAGGCAGCAAAGAAAGACTAGGTTATTGCGACCTCCGGCATGTTGTGAGATGTGACGAATATGAGGTTGTATATGGGGTCTGATAACCTCATCATATGACACAAATAGCAACAGATCCACGTCGCAAGAGTGCATGAATGCTTTGGGGCAGACTTCCTGCAAGGAAACATGTTACACTGATGACTCCATGCTCCATAGGGTGCGAAATGGGAAATGATGATGATTTGTTGGTTACTAATTCCTGCAAGGTCACGATGACGTGACTAATGACTACTCAGAAGTCAAAGAAGCAGGTCATGATGACATCACTAATAACTACTCAGTAGTCAAAAAAGCAAGTCATGATGACATGACTAATGACTACTCAAGAGGTCAAAGAAGTAAAGATCTAAATGTCCTAAAAGCGACACCCTGGAGACTAAGAAGGCAATGCAAAAAAAGACTGAGTTGTGACTCAGCGGATTCCATCTCATTGCAATATTCCTGGAAGTGAAGATGCTGATGGACTGGCAAAGAAAAGTTGGAAAACAACATGAAACCGACATAAACGTCACATATGAAGTGGCCAAAAGACTTATAAAGAACAGACGAGTTTGAGGAGAAGGCATGCAGACCACATGACAAACAATACCTATCACCAACTCAACGCAATAAAGCAACTAATAGTCTTCAGACTGCGTACACGCCACAACATAAATACTGTCCGTTTAAGTAATTAAAGCACCAAGCTCCAGAGTGGGATGGATATTGTTGAAAACCAGTTATGAGTGTCAGAAGTCTCTCATAGTTGATAACCTATGAGTTTTACCCAACTGTTAATTACTATCAAAAGTTTTAAATCCAAAATTTACCCTAGAGTTTTGCAATGCAGTTAAAGCCTTTCAACAACATATTATTATGTAAATGCATCAACAGAAGAAGTGACCATGCCGTTTTTGCCCTGATTAAAGAAAGCGTTAAAATCAAGCGATACCACACACAAAGGTATACTACACATCATCCTTTCCCATTCACGACAGATACAATGTCCACCTATATAACAGACAGATCGTGCACATTTCTTAAGACATTGTCACTGAAAATCTGGAGAAATCCTCCAAGATAACCTTGTTCTTAACTGCACAGGTAGAATGTATTTGCAATACATTTATTTTTAATTGCGAAGTCACCACTAACTTCACTAGGAGCGGAAAGAACTGCGCTTTGTGAAAGCAAGGAGAATTTTTGCTTAATTATTTGAAGATCAAAAGAGAGACATAGTTCTTTGCCAGGTAATCATTGATCACGTATACAACTCAAAGTGGAGCACGTTCCGCATGGTGCTGTGGAAGATTCGAGGACTGTCATCACTGGACTGTCTGGTAACGGAATCAGGACCATGGGCAGGGGCACTTTAAGCAGCGGGCAGAGACCTACACCTTGCTAGATTACAGCATCTGCAGGAAGGACACTCTCAGAAATGCATCTTTGTACGAGTTGCTTGCTTTGGGAATGGATTTATTTAGTATTCATATTCGGTTCGCTTATTTGGTTAATTTCATTTTAGTTCGTTTTGTTGGTTTTGTTGCATTATATGATGAGTAATGGTGTTGTTTGCTTGCTTTTTTTCGTATTGTTTGCTGGTGTTGGTTGTTTGATTTGTATTGATTTAGTAATTTTTTTTAACTAGTCGGTTTCGTTGGACAAATGCTTAATGTGTTGATTGATAGTTTGGTTCATATTGCTTTGTTTGGTTGTTTTTCTTGTCTTGAACCTTGAAGATTTGAGCTAAACTGTCTAATGAAATACGACTGAAAGTGCGCGGCTTGAAACCATACGTTGTAGATGCTACCATACGTACAGGTTGTGCCTATGAACATTGCATGTTACCACAACGGTAACAAGTGATTACCTCTTCGCATTTAATGGTCTACAATGCAATATCAAACCTTGCTTTGCAATTATGCGTGTCTCACGGCAAGTTAGGTGAAGCTTGCCAGAGAGTCAACAGTAATAATTTCATACTGACTCCAAAAGCAAATCGAGTCAGATTGTGTACAATTTAGCTCTTTCATTAAATTTGCATTCTTCATTGGTTGTTGTGCTGCGTGTCCGTATCACGGGCAACGCCGGGTAATTCAAAGAATATATTCTAAGCTGTGGGGACTGATGGAGGAAACATACATACATACATACATATATACATACATACATGCATGCATGTATATATGATGGTTTAACATACATACACACACACACACACGCACGCACGCACACACACACACATACACACATACACACATACACACACACACACACACATACACACACACACATACACACATACACACATACATACACACATACACACATACATACATACATACATACATACATACATACATACATACATACATACATACATACATACATACATACATACATACATACATACATACATACATACATACATACATACATACATACATACATACATACATACATACATACATACATACATACATACATACATACATACATACATACATACATACATACATACATACATACATACATACATACATACATACATACATACATACATACATACATACATACATACATACATACATACATACATACATACATACATACATACATACATACATACATACATACATACATACATACATACATACATACATACATACATACATACATACATACATACATACATACATACATACATACATACATACATACATACATACATACATACATACATACATACATACATACATACATACATACATACATACATACATACACATACATACATACATACATACATACATACATACATACATACATACATACATACATACATACATACATACATACATACATACATACATACATACATACATACATACATACATACATACATACATACATACATACATACATACATACATACATACATACATACATACATACATACATACATACATACATACATACATACATACATACATACATACATACATACATACATACATACATACATACATACATACATACATACATACATACATACATACATACATACATACATACATACATACATACATACATACATACATACATACATACATACATACATACATACATACATACATACATACATACATACATACATACATACATACATACATACATACATACATACATACATACATACATACATACATACATACATACATACATACATACATACATACATACATACATACATACATACATACATACATACATACATACATACATACATACATACATACATACATACATACATACATACATACATACATACATACATACATACATACATACATACATACATACATACATACATACATATATATATGCGACACCAAAATCACCTAGAGATATCATAATGTCGATTCCCGCAATGTAAAGCTAAATTATGTGTTCTGTTTTTACGACTAGCTGCTTGCCTATCTGTACTCTGTACCACAACGGGCTTTAGAAGAAAAAGCTATTTTCTATAATACAGCGACTGACAACACTCTAACTGAAAGCTTTTGTAGAATGTACAATCTGCGTATACCACATTTCTCTATCTTTTGTGACGGTGTCAAACATTTACCATATACAATGCCGTGTCTATTCCGAGCATGAAATGGGTTCTTTCATAATCCGTTCTCTCTTTAAAAATCAGCCCACTTTAGCTATAAAAATAGTGTTGCGGTTTTTCTTTTCTAAACCACCAGAAGAAAGTTTGAGAACGGAACAAACCAACGATTGTTTCACGACCAAAATAAAATTAGTTGAAGGATAGTAAAATCAATCACAAAACGGCGAAAGTTACATGAAGGTTACAAAATAACAAAATAGCTGAAGGTGAGAACAAATACAAAACAAAACGTAGAACTATAGACATAAAAAAGACAAGTGAACAGAGTCTTCATTTCAGAATACTTTGACATATTTGTTAACCAAAATGCTCGTGACTAGGACATTTAATAACAAGCAACTAATATATGATTGTACAGGAGGCTGGCAACATCATCATGACAAACGCATTGCTACGGAAATCACCACTGTAACCGCGCATGAATGCTTTGATGCAGGCTTCCTGCAAGAGGACTAACTGCACTAGTGATTCTATGATGCAAGGGCAGCGAAAGAGAAAAATGGTAATGATGATGATGAATTCATTCATAACCCTCCACTCCCAAAGGAGCATAGGCCTTCAACAAACACATGCCAAGTCCTCCTGTCCCGTGCCATCATCTCAAGTTCTTTCCATGTTCTCCTCATCATTTTCACCTCTGTTTCCAACTCTCTTCTCCATGTACTTCTTGGTCTTCCTCTGCCTCTCTTGCCCTGGGGGTTCCAGAACAAGGACTGCCTTGTAATGCTATCAACAGGTTTCCTCAGTGTGTGTCCTATCCATCGCCATCGTCTTCTTCTCATCTCTTGTTCCACTGGCACTTGTCTAGTTCTTGTCATCAGTTCCACGTTGGTAACCTTGTCATACCATTTTAATCCCTCTATTCTACGCAAGCACCCATTTATGAAAGTCTGTAGCTTTTTGGTTGTTGTCTTTGTTGTTCTCCATGTCTCCGAGCCATACAATAGGACTGACTTCACATTTGAATTGAAGATTCTTATTTTCGTGTTGGATCCGATTTCTCTTGATCTCCATATATTTCCCAATGCAATGAAAGCTCCTCTTGCCTTTTGTATTCTTATTTTGATATCGCTGTCTGTCCCTCCAACTTTGTCTATATTACTGCCAAGATACGTATATGATTCTACATCTTGTATTGGTGTTTCTTCAAGTTCAACCCTATTATCATTACCTGCATTTATTCTCATTATTTTTGTCTTTTCCCTGTGTATTTTCAGACCCAATTGCTGTGACCTCTCATCGAGTGTTTTCAATTTGTCCTGCATCTGATTACGGTTATGGGACAGAAGAGCCAAGTCATCAGCAAAATCCAGATCATAGTGGAAAGATATGCCCTATGTCGTGTCCGACATCTTTTAGGTGACGAGAGGAGAACCACTGCAACCACAGGTCAAGTCGCTGAAGACAATTAATTTAAGGTTACGTATGAAGCGAGCAAATTGCAAAAGACAACATCACTACATACAACATCACTACATACAACATCACTACATACAACATCACTACATACACACAGAATGCACTTTGGTGTAGCCGTTCCTCCTGTACCCCAAGCTTTTTTTTTCTCCAAGTACCATTCAGCTGGCGTAGGTGATCAGGTCTCTTCATAACGCTATGTCCCCAGCATTCTTTATCAATTCTTTCCATGCCACGATGTTGAACTGTCTGGTATCGTCTCACTTTGTGGTCCTCTGTCCCTTTTTCCTTCAGTCATTACAGTTGTCACAATATATTCAGTTTTTTTCCCCTTCTCATAACACACCTAACGAAAGTGGATTCGTTGCTTCTGTTATGAGTAATAAGTTTCCTCTACGTTCTTGCTACTCGTAGTACATCTTAATTTTTTTTTTTTTAAATAGTAGTGTTAAAGACAGATTTTATATATTTTATTGTTTATGGTCAAGGGGAGGTTACACGTTGTAATACTTGTGAGTACTGGCCAGATGTTGGTTATCTCCATTGACTGAGTCGATCCAGAAATCTCTCGAACCTTCGAGATTGAGTAGAGTTCACGTTTCGCGGTTAATCGCGCATGCGTGACTGTTTGAGCGGGACTGATATGCGATCTCGTGAGATGGCTCTGGGCGTTTGACCGGACTGGTCAGCCATGTTTTCTCACTTTGAATTGGGGAGATATTTTCTGGTGGAATAGATATGTTGGAGTCTCCCTATGATTTTTCTAAAGCCTGGGATAGAATGGCTTGTATTAATATTGTGCAATGTGTGTTAGATATTGTATTGCCAGAGCAGAGGAGGTAAGAAGTACGTTTATATTACCTTAGAGCCAGGAACTTTATTCGGCTCATGTATTGCATTGCCAGAGAAGTGGGAAGAGTATTTATATTACCTTAGAGCCAGGAACTTTATTCGGCTCATGTATTGCATTGCCAGAGAAGTTGGAAGAGTATTTATATTACCTTAGAGCCAGGAACTTTATTCGGCTCATGTATTGCATTGCCAGAGAAGTTGGAAGAGTATTTATATTACCTTAGAGCCAGGAACTTTATTCGGCTCATGTGTTGCATTGCCAGAGAAGCTGGAAGAGTATTTATATTACCTTAGAGCCAGGAACTTTATTTGGCTCTTGTATTGCATTGCCAGAGAAGTTGGAAGAGTATTGATATTACCTTAGAGCCAGGAACTTTATTCGGCTCATGTATTGCATTGCCAGAGAAGGGAAGGTGGAGAGAATAGTTATACGATGTTTCCATGATGTACTTTACCCTGTAACTCGTGACACGGATTTGTTTACTATGTGCCTGGATACTGTTTACCAGGATGTTTACGTTGATGCGTCATGTACAATAAACAGTGTATAGACTATTCCAGAAGTTACTCCTAAGTGTGCATTGGTGGGTGTATGATTATTGGCTTACTTTACTACTACACGGCATTCGCGTCCTTGACAGCTACACACCACACCTGGTCGGCTACCTGTAAGCCCGACAGATACTGATTGCATTCATCAGTGACACATATGTATAATAACCTTTACTTACTTCTGGAAGTACCCGGCGGTGCCCGGAAGTCTTACACCCCTGTAATACTTCAACTGTGTCTATCAGCAACTTACATTACCAGTGTCTGCAAAGTGATCCTTTATCAGAGGGGTCTACTTCAAGAAGTCCGTACCCTTATCAGTGGTCGCCAGTTAATACGGGGCTAGAAGCGGTCAAGCACAAGCTGTTCGTCAGAAGATCAAGTTATCCAAGTAAGACATTAGGTAGTTCCAGTTCGTGTGTTTCCTGTACGTTGGACTACTGAGGTGCTTACTTCAAGTCGACAGTTCCGGAGTTGCAGTATCGTTTATCATTGCTTTACGGCAGACTGGATGTACTTTATTCTTCATTGTTGCTGTTCTTACGGAGGCCAGGATGATTTCTTCTAAAGATAAGTGGCTATATGTTTTGTAAACTGTGCCTCTGTGTGTCGTAATTAAGCCTTCTTCTGAACTCACTATATTTATATTCCTTGTTTTATGTTACATGTTTCTTTATTATATGTTTTATATTTCATATATGTCATATTTTTTCGGGTTTGGTTGGCGGGACTTTCAGATCTACTAATACCCTTCGGACGGTCAGTAGATCTGGAAGCGTTCTTTAGAGACTCTATTGCGAATTTCCCGCAGTGGAAATTTCCAGCGATTTTTTCGTTGCTGACGCGTTTCAGTCCACTGCGTTTGGTCTTTCGTGATATTATTGTTTAGGTGTGACGAGATGTCTTAGTGTTGTTTTCGTTATATTTTTCTCTGTTCTTTAGTTTTTGATTAATTTGTTTGTAATTGTCTTCCTCACCTTGCTATCTTTGAGTTATATTCGTTATACACTGTTTTTTCATTTGTATTGTAAACTTTTCGCAGCTATCATTTCAAGTTTTGCAATATTTTTTGCTTTATTTTTGCTTTATTGTTTAGTTGATTCCTGCGAACGTGGTCATTTGTGCTTATATCTTGTCCTTGTTATTCTTGTTGGTATTGTATATGTTGTTATACGCTGTCAATATTGTTATGCACAATAAGTATATAGGTGATTAATTATATTATTATAGTTAAAGTAATTATACAAGTTCTTGGGCAAAGACTTGTCACCCACTAAGTTGGGATAAAGTGAGTTTCTCATATAATATATTTACACAGGTTATTGACCTCATATAATTAGACATAATGTCTACTTTGGATTATTTCATTGCACAAGGGAAATCCCTTGGCAAGACTGAGGAGAAATTAGAAGAATTTGCACTTGCTGAATATGCCAAGGCGCAGAAGGCTGAAGAAAAGAGACAGAAAATGGAAATTGAAAAACAGAAAATGGAAGCTGAAGATAGGAGATTGCAAATACAAGCAGATGAGAGAAAATTCCAAATGGAAATGGAAAAACAAAAAGTAGAAGCTGAAGAGAGAAAAATGAAAATGCAAATGGAGGCTGAAAGTAAAAAATTAGAAAGAGAGGCTGAAGATAAAAAAATACAAATGCAAATGGAGGCTGAAAATTAAAAAATGCAAATGGAGGCTGAAAATAAAAAAATGCAAATGGAAGCTGAAAAACAGAAAATGGAACACGACGAAAGAGTCTTAGCTATGGAGGTGGAGAAAATAAAGGTAGTGAATATGGGTAATTCACAAAATGAGTCAAACAATCAAACAACTTCTAATAAGGCAAATACTAAATCATATGATATTAAATTGCCTGTTTTCAACTCTGACTGTGACGATATCTCGTTTTAGCTAAATAGATTTGAACTTTCATGCGAATCTCATAAGGTAGATAAATCGCAATATTGTGAACAACTTAGGAAGTTATTTAAGGGTGAAGCTTTGAAGACTATAAGTATGTTAGAAGGTCCTGACGCAAATAACTATGATGTGGTCAGAGCTGCCTTATTAAAAAATACCAACTGGATGAAAAAGGTTATCGCCTACGCTTTAAGTCTCTATTGCCGGAGACAGGGAAAGATTTTTCAGATTTTATATCTGATATTAGCCTTACGTTTTCACGTTGGGTTGAACTGTCAAAAACTGAACACACATATGAAGCCCTTATGGACTTATTGCTCCGGGACAAAGTTATGTCGTCAGTTAATAAAGATTCTCTTTCCTATTTACACGAGCGAAAGCCTCCAAATTTGAAAGATATGGAACAATACTGTCGCCAATACGTCACGGCGCATCCTAATGTAACGGTTAGCAATTCTAAAGTCGAAAAAGAAGGTTTACCCGTTGCTTCAGCAATAACATTTAGTCCTAATTGGCGACGTAGATCTCAAAGTGCTGATCGAAATTTTGGTGGTAGATATAATCGTAATTATGGACAGAACCAATGGGGTCCATCACGTAGTGATTCTCCTTCGTCAAGAAATTGGAGACAATTCAATGGTTTTCAAAATTTCGGTCCCAATAATTATGAAAATTTTGGAGGGGGTAACTACAATAGAGGTTATCAACCTTATAATAAATTTTCTCGCAGACAACAAAACCCATCAAATAGATATTTTGATCAAAGGGGAAATGACAATCGCAACTATGCTAACGGGGGTTCAAATCAGAACAATAATTTCAATAGAGCAAATAACAATGCTTCCAATAGAGATAAAGCCGCGACAAATCGCGATATGACGGTAGATCATATAATAGATCGCATCGCCAGGCTAACTCTGCTCAACAAGAGCCCCAGGTTGTTAATGAGCAAGGTAACAATAATAATAGGGTATCTAATGCTATTAGTTGTTCTGCTTTCGATTTCGAGAGAACATCTCAGTGTCCGGAGTGCACAACTTTGTTCCAACCTACAGCTGTAAGTACCTTCAGTTGTGGTCATCCTCTACCCCCTCTTCCTGCCGCAGCTGCGCATGACGGAAGAGGGTCTCTTACTCTACATAAGGGGTTTGTGAATAATAATCCAGTCTCAGTTCTCTTTGATTCTGGATGCGCAACTGTTGGAATTAGACAGTCTCTAGTCCATCCATCTTGTGCAACAGGTAATATGGTGAAATGTGTGACATTCGGTGGGACAGTTGAGACTTTTCCGACTGCCATAGTCCACATTGCCACACCATTTTGTCACTAGTTATATACACGCATGTTTGCTCAGAGCACCTATCGCCGACCTTACTGTCGGACAGATACATGGGGTAAAGGTTTGTACGCCGGTACAAATTGCTGCTTGGGAACGGCAACATCACCTTACTGCTTCTACCTTAGGGACTATGCCAAAATCTGTTCACCAGGTACATTCTGCTGATTTTGTGCAATCTTGCAGTGTTGATGATACAATTGTTCATCATGCTAATTTTGGTGCTGCTTTTAGCACAGTTCGACATACCTCAGTACGTCGCAGCTCTAACTTTGACTCTTCTTTAACTACTATTGTAGAAGAAGATCCTTCGATTTTGTCTGACACAGACACTAACTCTATTGCTACGACTGAATCTACATCCAGTCACATTGATTGCAACTTCTTTGCTGCAACGACTAGTGTTTTGTTTGCCACATGTACGAACTTAATTGTTGGTACATATCTATACCTTATGAGTTTCTTTACTTTTCTGACTGGGCCGGTTAGCTCAGTATCTTCGTCTTTTACGACTTTTTGTCGCACTCACTACTTTTCTTTTAAACTTCGACATAGGTCCAAGTTTACTATTTGCTGCTTTTGCATCTTTATTATATGTTTCTGAACAATCCGACTTATCTAGGGATACAGCTAGATACCAGACTCACATACAAAACACATGTTGAGTCCCTAACTGCTAAGGCCTCTAGAAGGCTAAACCTCATAAAGCGTTTGGCAAGCACTGATTGGGGATCCAATCAGAGCACCCTACGACAACTGTACTTGGGATACGTGCGCTCAGTTATGGATTACTCTCTACCCCTGCAAGCCACTGCTAGCCCAACACTCAGACTGAAACTAGATCGCATACAAAACCAGGCACTGAGATTCATCTGTGGAGGCTTGCGAACTACTCCGACCAGCGCATGTGAGATCTCCGCCAATGTGGAACCCCTAGAACTAAGGAGAGAGAAATCATTCATTATCACGGCAGAAAGATTCTTGCGAGCTGACAAAGATGACCCCTGCAAAAACGTTATCGGTGACCTCAACTCCAGGTACCGAATTAAAAAGACATCTTTCACTAGAAGGTACCAAGAGCTTTCAGGGAAGCACTACATACCAGAGACTAGACTACCTACTCAAGTTGTGCCTGACCTACCACCTCACGTAGAACTAAAAAGACCAATAATACGTACAAACCTTCTACAAACCGCAAATAAAAGCCTCATACCTACGCTGCTGAAAACACTTGCTATGGAAACCATCTGTCAGTACGATGAAGACATTATCCATGCCTATACAGACGGGTCAGCTTTCAAAGCAGTAATAAATGCTGGATACGGGGCCATAATCATCCCACCCAGTACTGAAGAACCCGTCAAAATTGCAGGTCCCTGGGGTATCTGGTGCACAAACTACGAAGCCGAAGTAGTCGCCATTCAGAAAACCCTAACTAGAATTTGTGAACTCTTTGAATCAGACGAAATTGAACCAAATGATGTTGTAGTGTTCTCAGACTCGCAGGCTGCCCTCTTGGCAATAGGAAACTGGAAAACCAACTCGATCAGTACTATCCAGAAGGTTCAAGAAACATGCCACAAAATTATGAACTTGTACGGAACAGAAATATACATGCAATGGATACCTGGCCACATAAACATCACATTAAATGAAGTTGCTGATAGACTGGCAAGGAAGGGAGCAAAAATGCCACAGATTGATCACCCACTGAGTATGTTAACAGTTAAACAAATAGTCAAAAACAACTGTAAAGAAGTTTGGCTGAACACGTGGGCACAGGCTAAAACAGGAAGAAGACTCTTCATTCACCAAACAGCCCCAAATAAGAAAGATGCTATGAACGATATCGAACGAAGGTACCAAACCAAAATCTTCAGATTGAGAACAGGCCACTCTACACTAAATGGCCACAGAAACAGACTAAGTTCACAAAATATAGCAAAATGTAGACACTGCTTTAACCCATTGGAGACAGTAGAACACCACCTACAACAGTGCCCTGCACTTCAGGGACTGAGACAACAACTGCTACCACACAACCCATCCATAGACAATACACTGTATGGCAGCTCAGAACAGCTTATACGAACTGCGCAGTACCATATAATGGCATCAAGGTCACCAAGAGCCGACGCTCAGTGACAGTGGATCAAAGAAGAAGAAGAAGAAGAAGAATTATGTTTCTTGCTTTCTTCCTTGCCCAGTACTCAGGCTATGACTTCATTTGAGCCTGTGAGATATGCGCCTTTGTCAACTGCATTTACTTTGTCTTGCGCAAAATCTCAGATTGTCAGCCATCATGACGCTCTTAGTCATCATTACCACCTTCTGGATTTGCCTATTGACGAGGGTATCAGGTGTATACTCCCGACTTTTCGCTACATAAATTACATGCTACTATTTTTCTCAGATACTTTTATGACCCTGTTTAATTCAGGATTTCAGATTAGTCTGTACTATTTTCTCTGTTACCTGTTCTTGTGTAACGGAGGAAGGTTTGATTATCACCATACAAGGGCCAGAAGTTTGCACAGCCACATTTGATAAATTAAAATTAATTGATGTATATCATAGTCTTACCTTTATCAAACAGAGATTTCATTTGTATTTTTTCTCAGTGTATGCTTTTCCATGAGAGTCAGTATGGCTATATTGTTGGGTTCAACCGTCTACTGATGATATTCCACAAGATTTGATGGTCCAGTTTAACTTATCGGCAGTGTGATTCTACTCAAGATCTTGGTGTCTTCTTACCATGGAACATTCTAGCCTTCGGGACTCATCTTATATATGGAGCCTTATTTGTTATGGCAGATAATATTGAATATTGTATATTGTTATAGCCCATTCTATTAGAGGGTATTGTATTAATACAAAATGATATTTTTTGTGATGGTATGTTGAATCGTCTGTATGCACCATTGCATTATTGTTCTATTCGTGTGCTACTGTGTTTGGAAATTATGAACATATGATTATTGTAATAATGCCACTAATTTTTTATGTAACTCATCATTGCGATATATTTCTGTACTGTAGTTTTCAAGAATATGAAGACAGGTGCAATGTAATTTTTTCTGTCATAGTAATGTTTTTCTGTGCCCAGCGCTTCATTGTGCGCTAGGGGTAACCAGGTAGCATGATATTGGTACTTTGGGAAATATTTTTTCTGAGGTTGTGAGGTATTTTTTTCCCTCACCCGACGCTTAGTGGTGCGTCAGCTATAGCTATGTATAACAGTGATGTTTATTTTGATATCCCTTTTGAGCTCATCATTTGTGCTCCACGGATCAATTAACTTGTTTATCATGCATACTATGTTTTTTTTCTTTTTTAAGATGATAGCTACTTGTTTATCTTGAATTTGTGTATGCATTGTTTTTTTTTTGGATGTATACTTATGTACTATAATGTAGTTCATTTTTGCAATACACTCTTTCATGTAATTGTTTACCATGACATATTGCTATTTTCTTTATTCTTATGGCATTACTTTCCTTCATTTCTGCTCGTTCCTTTCGTATGTCATATGGTCTTTATTCACTTTTCTCTTTCCACTTATGGTGTCATGGCGAATTTATACTTTCATATGCTTCATACTTCTTTGAGATTGGCATTCTTCGTATGGTTGTCCCTTTATCTGTCTATGCTTTACTTTGTTTGAAATTATTATATTTGTATACTTAGCTGATTACTTTGTATGCTTCATTTTTACTCAGCTGGTTATTTTTTGTCGCTGTAGTCATATGACTTTACATAAGCTAATTCTTGTATGCGAATATTAGAACTATACCGACCTCGTATTTTTTTGTTGATGTAATTTTTTCAAAAACAAAAATGATGTTATCATTTTTTCCCGAGGGGTTGGTGTAGACTGTTAAAGACAGATTTTATATATTTTATTGTTTATGGTCAAGGGGAGGTTAGTCAAGGGGAGGTTACACGTTGTAATACTTGTGAGTACTGGCCAGATGTTGGTTATCTCCCTTGACTGAGTCGATCCAGAAATCTCTCGAACCTTCGAGATTGAGTAGAGTTCACGTTTCGCGGTTAATCGCGCATGCGTGACTGTTTGAGCGGGACTGATATGCGATGTCGTGAGTTGGCTCTGGGCGTTTGACCGGACTGGTCAGCCATGTTTTCTCACTGTGAATTGGGGAGATATTTTCTGGTGGAATAGATATGTTGGAGTCTCCCTGTGATTTTTCTAAAGCCTGGGATAGAATGGCTTGTATTAATATTGTGCAATGCGTGTTAGATATTGTATTACCAGAGCAGAGGAGGTAAGAAGTACGTTTATATTACCTTAGAGCCAGGAACTTTATTCGGCTCATGCATTGCATTGCCAGAGAAGTTGGAAGAGTATTTATATTACCTTAGAGCCAGGAACTTTATTCGGCTCATGTATTGCATTGCCAGAGAAGTTGGAGAAGTATTTATATTACCTTAGAGCCAGGAACTTTATTCGGCTCATGTATTGCATTGCCAGAGAAGTTGGAAGAGTATTTATATTACCTTAGAGCCAGGAACTTTATTCGGCTCATGTATTGCATTGCCAGAGAAGTTGGAAGAGTATTTATACTACCTTAGAGCCAGGAACTTTATTCGGCTCATGAATTGCATTGCTAGAGAAGCTGGAAGAGTATTTATATTACCTTAGAGCCAGGAACTTTATTCGGCTCATGTATTGCATTGCCAGAGAAGTTGGAAGAGTATTTATATTACCTTAGAGCCAGGAACTTTATTTGCCTCATGTATTGCATTGTCAGAGAAGTTGGAAAAGTATTTATATTACCTTAGAACCAGGAACTTTATTCGGCTCATGTATTGCATTGTCAGAGAAGTTGGAAGAGTATTTATAATACCTTAGAGCCAGGAACTTTATTCGGCTCATGTATTGCATTGCCAGAGATTATTGACTTACTTTACTACTACACGGCATTCGCGTCCTTGACAGCTACACACCACACCTGGTCGGCTACCTGTAAGCCCGACTGATACTGATTGCATTCATCAATGACACATATGTATAATAACTTTTACTTACTTCTGGAAGTACCCGGCGGTGCCCAGAGGTCTTACACCCTTGTAATACTTCAACTGTGTCTATCAGCAACTTACATTACCAGTGTCTGCAAAGTGATCCTTTATCAGTGGGGTCTACTTCAAGAAGTCCGTACCCTTGTCAAGTAGGTTTGCCTCATTTTAGCGAGGCGCCGTTCAACCTAGGCACAAGGCCCGTCGGTTATATCAGGGCGCAAGTCTAAATATAGAATTTATCCTGTGGTCTGATGGTGTACACATCTTCATTATACTTGTAAGCTCCACGTGGTATTCATAACACTCTTCTATAAAACCACCTCCCTTAGACGACCAAGAAGGGGGTGTTGTTTATTCTTTCATAGCAAGGACTGAATATTCTGTGATGTGTCTTCTCCTTTCTTTTTAGCCCCTTAGAGACAATGCCAAAGATGAGTGAAGTATTTTAGACTACACTGTACTCGGTCCAGCATTGAGGGGTGGGGTGATCTGTTCCTTTCCTCGCTGCCTTTTCCTTCCCTAATTCAAGAGCAAAGCCAGGTATCCTTTACAGCTGAGCAGAGTGGAGCTTGTCGATACCGTGAATCTAACCCAGCACCTTTGCCGCAAGAGACCAGCGCTCTAACCACTCTGCCAATCGGACGCTCTGTGATGACGTCACACTTTGTTAAATCTCTTGAAATAACACCAGTGACAAATACAAGGAAAAAAAAAACTAAAAATAAAAATATAACAGACCGCAAGGTCTTTTGTATTTGGTATGGGCCCTAATATAACCGACAGTCCGTTTGCCAAAGTAAGTTTAACGGGCGGGACAAGACAATAGGAGGCAAAACTTCTAAGGAACGAAAATAAACGCACATACTAAATTGAGATAAAATAAACGCACATACTAAATTGAGATAAAATAAACGCACATACTAAATTGAGATAAAATAAACGCACGTACTAAATTGAGATAAAATAAAGACCGAATGTACGGAGTTGGATTTCCAAATAATTCAAATCTATCTTTTTTTTTTTTTTTTATTTGTCATGACAATCATAAATATGTTCGACGTAAAGAAAGTTCTCACTTAATGCAATAGATGCGTAGTAGTAGTAGTGGTGGTGGTGGTAGTAGTAGTAGTAGTAGTAGTAGTAGTAGTAGTAGTAGTAGTAGTAGTAGTAGTAGTAGTAGTAGTAGTAGTAGTAGTAGTAGTAGTAGTAGTAGTAGTAGTAGTAGTAGTAGTAGTTGTTGTTGTTGTTGTTGTTGTTGTTGTTGTTGTTGTTGTTGTTGTTGTTGTTGTTGTTGTTGTTGTTGTAATAGTAGTAATTATCACGGAACGGCCTCCCCTGCTTTGCAGTAGTGGTCCAACAGTGGCCAAAACTCAAGAGTATCTAATATGGGTCTTCAAAGGTGTCTACTTTCGCACAAGATTACTCTTGGCAGAATTGGAGATAGCAGGATAATGATGCTTTTATCTCAAGGTAGTTTTCATAAGATATTTCAGAAGTCAAAAACAATGCTGCGTTGGGCAGGGCAATTGTTAACTCATATCTGATCCGCCGCCTTTTACGAAGAATTAAGCAATGATTAATTTCAGGTCGTTCAAGCCTCCCCCCCCCCCCCCCCCAACCCTGATTTACTCAGTGGAATTCTTCTTATTATGGTATAGCTCTGTTTAGAGTGTATTTAGTAAATTGACTGAGACAAACATGCAGTACACGCAAAATGACTAAATCTACGTTAAATTTCTATATTTACAAATAACAGATTGAATAATCACTTAGGTTTAACAAGGTTTTAAAAGAATGAATAATTATTTATCAGAAAATTTATCGTCACTGTTGTGATGTAATGGCACTTAGTAAAGGATGTCAATTGGCAGCTTTTATGTATTACTTAGCTGTCAGTGTCGGTTCAGCTCCTTCTGATGGTTTCGTTCTTGGTAAACTGAGTCGCTGATCCCGCTCGTCACTGGTCAAGGTTGTAGAGCGCAGCACGTTCCCAGAAGTGTCAGTGAGTGTCTACAAAGTTGGTACCTCATCTTAAAGCAACGTCTGATGATAGTATCTAGTTTCGACTTTAGGCCACTTGTACCCTTCTTGTTCCAGAGATAGTACCCTCAACTAATACCACCAACTAGTATGGAAAAAAATAGAAACAAATACCCTCTGAGTATTGAGTTTCCCTACACGTAGTTAAGTGTCCCCTTCTCCCTATTCCACCATCTCATCTACCTCACACTTTACCCTCGATGAGAATTAAGCTTAATACCTCGAGAGAAAACTTTCTTTACATTTAAATTAAATCGCTTTATATTTAGTTTACATTCAAATGAAATGATTAATAGTATAGATAGAATGTGTTTACATTTACATCTAAACTGGTTGAAAAATGTTCACAATATAGATTGAATATGTTTTCAGTTACATCTACACTGGTTGAAAAATGTTGACAATATAGATAGAATTTGCTTTCATTTACATCTACACTGGTTGAAAAGCTTGAAAACTTTCATTAATTTTAAGGTGAATATGTTAACATAGACAGTTACACTTTCATCTTTCCCTCCCTGCTCCATATGGAACTTGAGACTACCTATGCTTTTAGTTCTGTTTAAGAAGCTAGCGATAAAGCAGTCTCCAGCCCTTGCAGTGGTGGTTCAAGAAATCATTATTCTATATGCTGAGGTTGCCAGCCTCAAATGACTTGGACATCCACTAGCACTTTTCACATATTAATATTCACATGGCAATATATACATATTAGTACACATGTTAGTAATGAAAAATATAGAATGTAAAATGTAAAACTTACGCCAATCTTGGCTCACAGACCGTTTGCTCAGAGAAATAAACCCCTTGAATAGGCCTCTTACACGTGTTCTTAGGGGTCGTTACTTTAACAATAAATTCCCACTTTGACTCTGTGTTTTCAGTTTCATAAGAGCCCGGTTTTCCTTATTAAAATTATAGCGTTTTCCCGGGCTGTTTTGTGTCCTTCAAAATGCTCCAACAAAGTCCGGTTTTATAAATGGAATTCTGATTCTAACTCTGGCAGTCTGATGGTCGTCATGGCAAGCGATTCTAACAGTGAACTAGACTTGCAAAAAATTTCAGATTCCTTGTTTGTCACAATTTTAGGCGGTGCCCAATCAGGGATTTGGTTGTTCCTCTTTTCAAATGCCAGCCAATCGTTTCAAAAGCTGTATATTTAGGTGGGGTAATTCAAAATTATTTCCTCATGAAATTATGTGCGTGATGCAAAAGGTCACGCCTCCATATATAGAAGTGACACGTCCGTACACTCTCTCAGCAATGTGTTTCAAATGTAACATCTTAATTTTATCTAAAGTAATCTGTTCGTAAAAGTCGGACAGGAAACGATTATGTCATTCATGTCTGTCCAAAATGTGTCGCACAGACAAATAATCTCTTTATCCGTCGCTTGTGCACACAAAATCCGTCTGCGGGCGAGTAATTTTATCGCATGGCACGGCCCGAGCAAACATAACTATGCAAAAACCTACATTAATCTCCGCAAAGCTGTGAAGCGCCAAGCAAATGTGATGATTTATCACCAAAAAGGAGTGTCAAGTGGTTGTAAATACCAAATATCTGTTACATAGCACAGAAAGAAAAAGGTGCCGTCCACTGAAAAGCACGTAATTAGTCAGTACAACTGTAACAAAATATGACAGTAGTGGAAAAGAGAGCGACCCAAATATTATGTGACAGTAATAGTAGTAATAGTAGTAGTAATAGTAGTAATAGTGGTAGTAGTAATAGTGGTAGTAGTAGTAATAGTAGTAGTAGCAATAATAGAAGTAGTAATAGTAGTTGTAATAGTAGTAGTAGTAATAGTAGTATTAGTCGGAATAGTAGTAGTAATAGTAGTAGTAATAGTAGTAGTAGTAGTAGTAGTAGTAGTAGTAGTAGTAGTAGTAGTAGTAGTAGTAGTAGTAGTAGTAGTAGTAGTAGTAGTAGTAGTAATAGTAGTAGCAGTAGGAATAGTAGTAGTAATAGTAGTAGAGGAAGTTGAGGGGAACTGCGGTAAGACGTGGAATACAATGGGTGGGTTTGAAAAAAAATCGAAAAAAGGTGATTCGTCTTACGAGGACAAAAGACAAAGAAAATAGTCTACGTTACGGCCACAAGGCCTTCGAACTTTCCTGACGAAGGCCTTGTGGCCGTAACGTAGACTATTTTCTTTGTCTTTTGTCCTCGTAAGACGAATCACCTTTTTTCGATTTTTTTTCAAACCCACCCATAGTAATAGTAGTAGTAGTAGTAGTAATAGTAGTAGTAAAAGTAGTAGTAGTAGCAGTAGTAGTAGTAGTAGTAAAAGTATTAGTAGTAGTAATAGTAGTAATAATAGTAGTAGTAATAATAGTAGTAGTGGTAGTAGTAATGGTAGTAGTAATAGTAGTAGTAATAATAGTAGTATTAATAGTAGTTGTAATAGTAGTTGTAATAGTAGTAGTAATAGTAGTAGTAGTAGTAGTAGTAAAAGTAGTAGTAGAAGTAATAGTAGTAATAATAGTAGTAGTAGTAACAGTAGTAGTAATAGTAGTAGTAGTAATAGTAGTAGTAGTAGTAGTAGTAGTAGTAGTAGTAGTAGTAAAAGTAGTAGTAGTAGTAGTAGTAGTAGTAGTAGTAGTAGTAGTAGTAGTAGTAGTAGTAGTAGTAGTAGTAAAAGTAGTAGTAGTAATAGTAGTAATAATAGTAGTAGTAATAATAGTAGTAGTGGTAGTAGTAATGGTAGTAGTAATAGTAGTAGTAATAGTAGTAGTAGTAGTGGTAATAGTAGTAGTAATAGTAGTTGTAATAGTAGTAGTAATAGTAGTAGTAGTAAAAGTAGTAGTAGAAGTAATAGTAGTAATAATAGTAGTAGTAGTAATAGTAGTAGTAATAATAATAGTAGTAGTAGTAGTAGTAGTAAAAGTAGTGGTAGTAGTAAAAGTAGTAGTAGTAGTAATAGTAGTAATAATAGTAGTAGTAATAATAGTAGAAGTAGTAGTAGTGGTAGTAGTAGTAGTAGTAGTAGTAGTAGTAGTAGTAGTAGTAGTAGTAGTAGTAGTAGTAGTAGTAGTAGTAGTAGTAGTAGTAGTAGTAGTAGTAGTAAAAGTAGTAGTAGTATTAGTAGTAGTAGTAGGTAGTAGTAGTAATAATAATAGTAGTAATAGTAGTAGTAGTAGTAGTAGTAGTAGTAGTAGTAGTAGTAGTAGTAGTAGTAGTAGTAGTAGTAGTAGTAGGAGTAGTAGTAGTAGTAATAGTAGTAGTAGTAATAGTAGAAGTAGTAGTTGTAATTGTTGTAGTATTAATAATAGTAGTAGTATTTAGTAGCTTTATGCCGATTCCATCAATTGTTCCGTGCCATCAACTCTTCCGTGCCATCAACTCTTCCGTGCCATCAACTCTTCCGTGCCATCAACTCTTCCGTGCCATCAACTCACTGTCTTTCTATATCATCCTCATCCCTGTCATTACTGCCCCCAGTTCACTTGTCCGTGAGTTTTTCAATCTGCCTATACTTGTACAAGTACCTCCTAGCGATTGCAAAAGAAGAACTATCTTTATAATGCTACCTTAATAGTTCCCTGAAATGTCAGTCCTAAAGATTGTCAGCCTCTTCTTCTCGTCTCTTGTTATTATTAGTATTATTATATGTTGATATCGTGAAGCTATTTTATAACTTTCAACTGTGTTCGCTCCTCGTTTTCTCAGAATTCACGTGTCTCTCTCACTTTTCATTAATGTTAAAAAAACACGTCTCTCATTGTATCTTGTACGTGACTAATGGCGCATCTTCTCGATTACAGGAATATATCGTGTGTCATTTAGTGCCCATCTATTGATTTAATACTGCTCGCTGTATCTAAGATGAAGGTTGGATCGCGAGATCCAGAATTTGCTTATCTTGGCCGCGGGCTCTGATAAAAAGCATTTGTACTCAAAAACGATTTGTTGGGAAGGGGTGGGGGGGTGGGGGTTTAATAGCTGGAATCAGTGTCGGATTTAGGATTTTCCGTTTGGGGTGGGCTATTCAGGAGAAATGGCCTTCTTCGGGAGCTCTATCTTCAAAGCCCCATCCCCACCCCAGCCGTATCCGTGTAATACGTTTACAATAATACCGAGCATACTATTTAAAAGGTTAATTAGCACCCCTAAACAATTATATATATACAGTGAAGTGTACTTGATTCGAACCTAAAGGTGCGTTATCAAAAGGTTCAATTGACCTATACTTGAATTATGTCCAAAAGCTGGACATTGCGCTGAGCTGGTTCTTTTTGTTGAGCAACTATGAGCATTTGTAAAGAAAATGAAAATAACAAAATCCTGATGACAACTTCTGCAGTTTTTGAAAGTTTAATCTGTTCCACTTTTAAAGCAAATTCACAACTTCCGTACGTATCAACTTGTCTTATAGTTTTCTGGTTTGAACCTCGTGCTGACTGAATTCAGCGGAATACCAAGTCCGTTAGAGCGTTTGCCTTTTTTGAGTTTTGCTCTGTTTAATAAAGCGGATGACGTCGTACTTGTCCTCAAGAATGCTCGATTTGTAAACTGGTTTGACGTCGTTCATGACTGGTTTTAATTATTTTAGTTTACACAAATTTTAATAAATGTAAACGTACAGTTAGTTGCTTATCCTTTACAGGACGTGGCAATCAACCCCAGCTTTTATTGGCTGTTTGTGATTTTTCTAGGCAATTTTTTCATTCAGTAGTTTGCCATTGCTTTCTGTACGTACAGTACTCGTAACAAATCTGCCAACAGTTATGATAAAATAACGTTTGATGACTCTGGCAGAACTCAGCAGAACACTGCGTGCATTAAAATTGTAAACGGAAATAAATGTTGACCCATTCACGACAAGCATGCGTGGGTGGCGGCGAGCAAAAGATGAACATGTTTGACGGAAGATATTTTAGAAGAGCCGTGAGTGTGTGTGTGTGTTATCGAGTGTTTATAAGTGCAACACAATAGAGGTTCTGAGCCACGCAGCATATATTAGGAAAACAATTTTGAGGGGAAGGGAATCCCCCCCCCCCTTCCCCACTAACTACGCCTATGTCGAGTATAGATGTGCAAGGAGGTATGTGAATGGGGAAAAAAAATGAAAGTTAGTTAAAGAAAGAAAATTCCGGAAGAATGAGTACAGACGACAAACTTGGACAAATGGATGGGATAGCGAAGACGATAAATTGCTCCAAAATAGCTAACATGATCAATCCTATCACCCCCCCCCCCCCAATCCCCTTTTTTCAACCACGCCTCCAGCCCACTGGAGCTGAAGTTGGGGACAACCGCACTAGGAATGAAGCAGATGAAACAATAATGTAGGAATATTAAAACGGGGTTTTTTTTTTTAGTTGTGGCTGATCGACATAACGCAGTATAAGGACATCGCCTTAAGCCAACATTGTACGAGTATTAGCACGTCATGAAAACAGTAATCTCCTGTGCCTATGAGCTGCAATGTATGTATTGCCAGTGGCGCATTTAGGGATTATTTTCACGGTGGGCAGTTGAGGCGAGACGTTCCTATTCGGGAGCTCAATCTTGGCAGCCCACCGCCCCTCAACACAGCAGTTAGTTATAATACGTTGTAAATTATACTGAGCAAATTGTTTAAAATGTCAATACACATCTTTCCAAAAATTTAAAAAAAATATGACATAGCTGGAACAACAGGTGAGAAGAAGATATGACACACTAGAAACTCAGTTCATAGCGTTACAGAGAAGTCTATGTTCTTGAATCCTCAGGGTACAATAAATCGGAGGAAAAAGAACAGGTGACACAGAAATCTAGACACAGACAAGATAGGGATTGACCAAAAAAAAAAAAAAAAGGATATGGAAAGGCCTTTAACAGGATGGCACAGGCCACAGGGCATTAAGTTTTGGCACGTTTTTGTTGTGGACTTGTGCTCCACCGGCAAATGAAAGGTTTTAATTGATTAATTGATTTAGCGATTGATTGTTAGATTGATTTGATTGATTGATTTAGTAATTGATTGACCGATTGACTGATTGATTGCTTTGTTGACTGATTTCGTGATTGATTGATTGGTCGATTGATTGATTCAGTGATTTATTGACTGATTTAGTGATTAATTGATTGACAGCTTGACTGATTGATTCTTTGATTGATTAATTGAAAGCATGAATGTTATCAACCGTTTATAAGCGTTAAGCACACACACTCCCACACAATTTTGAACCACCGGCACATGTGAGGACAACAATAAATAATGAAGGAAACCTGAGTCCTGTGAAAAGTAAATAAATAAATAAAGGTCATTAACAGGCACTCGTTGGACAGAAAGGTCACCAGACAACAGGCACTCGTTGGACAGAAAGGTCACCAGACAACAGGCACTCGTTGGACAGAAAGGTCACCAGACAACAGGCACTCGTTGGACAGAAAGGTCACCAGACAACAGGCACTCGTTGGACAGAAAGGTCACCAGACAACAGACATTCGTTGGACAGAAAGGTCACCAGACAACAGGCCCTCGTTGGACAGAAACGTCACCAGACAACAGGCACTCGTTGGACAGAAAGGTCACCAGACAACAGGCACTCGTTGGACAGAAAGGTCACCAGACAACAGGCACTCGTTGGACAGAAAGGTCACCAGACAACAGGCACTCGTTGGACAGAAAGGACACCAGACAACAGAAAATAAATATAAGTGATAGGCTTACTGGGAATCAAACCACAGACCTTCCAAACATCGTCTTGCTGTGAAAGGAAATTGTGAACGGACGCAGAGCCAATTTATCTCATCAAAGGTTTGTTGTAATGGATCTTAAACATTTATGTCGCAAGTCTTGTTAGCACACTCTGTTAGACCACTATCTCTTAACCTCTTGACGCCTGCTTCATATTTTATTTCCATAATTTTTTCATATCATTCCTCACCATTGTCTTTATTTATTCTGATCCCATGTAATGTTCCCCATTCGTTTGTGTTCTGGCATATTTGCATCAAAGTCAATGGAATAATTCGCAGTGTCAAACTCATTTATCTTTTTACTTCGGGTGTTTGTCTTTTTGTGACAAAGCACATTCTGACTATCCTTAAACAGAAGATCTTCGGTTATATCAGAGCGTAATATTCAGCCAAAATATGCAGCGTTGACAGACACTGAGCCCTGGAAAGGTTGACTAGTATTTATCAGCTAGCACGATGCAGCTTTTTTTTAAAACAAAGTATCCCGTTCAACCTTCGATAGGTTATAATTAGGATATATAGTACAAGTATTTGTACAGTATTTGTATAATAAATTCAACACAATATAGTACCTTCTTCCCCCCTCCACTCAGTACAAACAGAGTAAATCAAAACCAAAATTGTGTATGTGTGTGTGACCTCCCCTTTCCAAGAAACAAACAACAACAAAAATAAACAATAAAAATAACAAACAAACAAATACATGCACAAAAATGAAGGGAAAAAAACAAACAAATAAAGTAAAGTCTCTCATAACTGCCCTGTTGTTAACAAGGTTAAAAGGAGTGAAAAGGCCCAGTGGTGTCTAAGATTACATCTACCAATTATCTGCCATCATCCACACGAGCACCCCATCAGACAACACCTTATCCTCACACTATCATGGAGGCATATTATAATATTTGCAGCTCTAAAAAGGTCTAGTGCTGAAAAGGACTGCGAGCACGCCATTGGAACACAAGTACTTTTTTCCGTTTTCTAATTCAAAATCTGATCAAAATCTTGTACTTAAATCGCAAAGAGCACCTGGCCAGCGCGTCACTAGTGTAATTTGCATATAGTGCTAATGTACACCTGCAATCTGAAAGTAATTTATGATTTTAAAATACAGAGATAGATTTATTTTAATATGAGTTTTGCCTTGTGTTGGTGAGGCGCGCCCCGTTGAACCTAAACAAAAGATTCGTCAGCTATATTAGCGCTCATGTCATAATATAAAAGGACTTGTGATCTGATGTTGACAGCGACACGTCTTGTCTATAAAGCTATATGGAGTAGTTTTGATTCATGGTTGTACAAAGTGTAATTCTATAAAATGACGTATTTTACGAACAAATCCTGAGATGCGGAAGTGAGTCACGGTCATGTAAAAAAACTAGTAAAGTAGGAAAAGCACTAGAGGCCACAGAGATGTGGTTTCGCAGAAAAATGTTTTAAAATACCATGGTCAGCAAAACTGAGAAATGAGGATGTCCTGAGAGAGGCTATGTGCAAATGAAGTTTATTCCTGTCACGAGTGGTTTATGTAAGAGTCTCTCTTAAGAGAACCAAGTCTGTGTGAGGTCAGAGACAAGACGAAATCTGAGAGAGATCTGAGATGATAGACGAGAAATTGTGTTGATAGTGGATAGTGGGACTTATAGTTACCGCGGGTTAGAACCTATACTGACTCTCCCCTCGCCACTCAGTGACAATTTATTCAACTACTGCCACACTGCCTCTTGCTCTACTTAGGAGATTAGGTTGTATTACACTACAGTGTATCCACATACAACAGTACGAGTACAAGTTAAAGAGTACAGGTACAGACAGGAAAGGAAATCTGATCCGTAAAAAGAAATTATATATTTTTATTAACAACAGAATTTGGTAAAATAAGCATGAATCCATCACGACAACAAAACAACTTCAGTAATATGCAGGTATCAAACGCACGAGACACTCAAACCAAAGGTTAGTATAAAACATGTTGAGAACACTCCAAAAAAAACCCCATAGGTTCCACGCTCCCACAATTTTGGGGTGGATATAAAATTAATAATCCTTTGCTGGAAAAAACCTGAAATAAAGAACTATACCTACACAAACACAATCCCGCTGACGTGTCCTTGTTAGCAACACTGCTAATCACTTCACTCGATGCTTAGGTACACAGGTTCTTAAACAATCTACCCTCCCCTCAATTACTTTGAGTGCACTCTACCCCAAAATCCTTCTTCGTTGGCACGCGTGCGTGGGTGCTTCGCTGGGATCGCGGTTAGCCGATGGAGAAATTTTGACTCTATCTTCTCCAGGGTAATTGCTGATTTAATCCGTGAATTGACTGCACTCGGCTGTAAATCCAGGAATCGGGGATTGCGATGGCAACACTCAAGATAAGACAAATGATGAGGAAATAATCCTCCTTTTGTGTAATGGCTCACTACTACTGTAGCGGTCCTCACTGATAAGGGACGACGTAGCTTGGTAAAGAGAACTGAAGCAAACGGAGCATGAGCGCTCCTCTTATTAGCTTGGTAAGGAAAGCTGGTGCAAACGGGGCATGAGCGCTCCTCTTATTAGGTGTTGGGCGAAGTATTTTTACTCCAAGCAAAGGCCACTCATCAATGTGCCCTTAATAGGGTGATGAGCTAGGCACGCATGTAGTTACGTGCAACCCAGCGGTGAATGGGTCGATGGATTTTGCGACCCTTCCTCCAGGAAGGTAATCAGGCCTAAGGCTTCAGCGTAGGGCCTTAACTAACTGGGGTTAGCTGTAAAGAAAATACAAACAACTCATATATCATCGTGCTCAATAAACATAAATATTACAACACGTCACAATAATAAACAGGTCTTAACTAGATATAGGAAAAGCATGCACGCCTCCCCTTTTATTAATCTGATCAAAGCTGAACTGCGCTGTAGTTTTCTTACTCTCCCCCGCTCACCGTCCGATCAACAATAAGTACAGGGGCGGCTTATTGTAACTTTTGCATAACACTACACAGCCCGGGTACCGGCGTCTAATGCGGGAATGGTTTCAGGCATGTTTACAAACTGCCCTTCCCGCTCCCTCTTGGCAAGACGTGACCTTAAAATTATAGTCCGTTCGGAAATTCGTGCCCACAGAAAGCGTCAATTTTCTCCAAAACTGTTTGTTGTATGGACATGAATTTTTGCATGCAGTTTTAGATTTTCCATGCAGTCATTAATATATTTTTTGCCCTTACAAAACTCATGTCATGTTCGAATTTTCTTATTTACGTTATATTAAAAAACTCTTACCGTTGTCTGGGTTAATTTTTCTTAGTTTTACAGGAAAGTTACAAGATCCGTTCAAAAATATTTTATTTTGGTTTGAAGAAGGAGTTAGAAAAATACGTATGTGGATACTGGACACACAATGACAGAATGATGTTACTAAAGATGAGAGCAAAGCCATTCGACATATCAATCTTACAAACTTATGCACCAACTAAAGATCACAGCGAGGAAGAAATAGAAGAATACTATGAAGAGCTACAACACACACTTAAACCAGTCAAATCTACAGTTGTGTTGATAGTAATGGGTGATATGAATGCAAAAGTAGGAAAAGGAAAATACAAGAAAATAGTAGGACAGTATGGATTAGGGACAAGAAATGATAGAGGAGACAGACTTATCCAGTTCTGTGAAGAAAACCAGCTGGTCATATGTAACACCTTTTTTGAACACCACCCAAGGAAATTATACACATGGAAAAGCCCAGGAGATGTAACACGAAATCAAATCGACTATATCATGATAAAACATAGATTTAAGAACATTGTCACAAGTGCAAAGACACATCCTGGCGCCGACATAAATTCAGATCACAATCCAGTCGTCATCAAAGTAAATATAAAGCTGAAAAGAGCAGGAAACAGAAGACAGGATGAACCCCAGATAGAAATATCAGCGCTGAAACAACCAGATATAAAACATAAATATTTAATCGATGTCAAAAATAAATATCAACAGTTATTGACAAAAAGCATGGAGCAGTATAGAAGAGAAAACCCAGAAGAAATAGCAACCGCAAAATGGGAATGCTTAAAAACAAGCATACAATCAGCAAAGGCAAATTTACCTAAAAAGGAGTCTAAGAAAAATCAAATTTGGATGACAGATGGCATCTTGAATAAAATGGCAGAAAGAAAGAAAGCAAAAAACACTCCAGAATATAAAACAATAGACAATGACATACGTACTATGTGTAGAGAAGCAAAAGAACGGTGGATAGAAACAAAATGCAAGGAAATAGAAGACTTGGAAGCAAAGCACATGACAAGAGATATGCATGAAGAAATAAAGAAATTATCAAATCGGTCGCGGTTTGCACTAGGAGGAAGCTGTATCAAGAACAAAAATGGTGTAATATTACTTGATGAGAAAGACATATCAAACAGATGGGCAGAATACGTAAAAGAACTATTCGAGGACAACAGAGGTAAAAAACCATCACCAGATTCTAATGAAGGCCCAAACATTCTCAGATCAGAATTAGAGAATGGCATTCATATGATACAAAAAGGAAAATCAGCAGGCATGGATAACATAAAAATTGAAATGATAGAAGCTCTGGAGAGCTTTGGTATAGATACAATCACAGAAATATGCAACGATATATACAATACAGGATATATACCACACGACATGAAGACATCAGTTTTCATAACATTGCCCAAAAAACCAAATGCAACAGAATGTTCAGACTTCAGAACAATCAGCCTGATGAGTCATGCAATTAAGATACTGCTCAAAATCATACAGGAAAGAATAAAAAGTAAAGTATACAGCGAAATCCAAGAAGAACATTTTGGTTTTAGACGGAACAGTGGAACAAGAGAGGCAATATTTTGCCTAAGAATATTAGCAGAAAAATAGACAGAGGTCCAAAAAAGTATGTATATGTGCTTCATTGACTATAAGAAGGCTTTTGACAGAGTCCATCATGAGAAAGTAATTGAATGCCTCGAAGACATAGGTATTGATGGCAAAGATATAAGAATACTCAGTAACCTTTATTGGGAGCAAACTGCCACAGTAAGATCGGGAAGGAATTATTCACCATACATAGACATAAAAAGAGGTGTCAGACAAGGTTGTGTGCTGTCCCCCTGCCTATTTAATTTATACACCGAAAAAAATTTTCAAACAGATACAGGAAATACCAGGACTGAACATCAGTGGAAGGTCAATAAACAACCTTAGATATGCAGATGATACCGTGTTGTTAGCTGAAAGCGAACATGAGTTACAAGAATTTGTGAAGCAAGTGAACAGTATAAGTCATGAATATGGACTCGACATTAATATTGAGAAAGCAAAAACTATGATAATTAGCAAAACAGACGATAAACCCACATTAAAGATAAGCGTAAATGGGAAAATCCTGGAACAAGTCAAGAGCTACGTATATCTTGGTCATATAATAACAGAAGATGGCAGATGTGAAACAGAAATCAAGAAGAGAATAGGAATGGCCAAAGCTACATTCAACAACATGAAACATATACTGACATTCAAACAGTTATCTCACAAATTAAAACTGAGAATCATAAAGTGTTATATATATTCTGCATTTCTGTATGGTGCAGAAACATGGACGATGAATAAGCCTTTGGAAGAAAGAATTGAGGCTCTTGAAATGTGGATATATAGAAGAATGGGGCGTATCTCATGGAAAGAGATGAAAACAAATAAGGAGGTCCTAGAAAATCTAGGTATGAAAAGAGAACTAATGAGGGAGGTCAAAGTTCGGCAGCTAAAATACTTTGGCCACATAAAAAGGCATAACACCTTTCAGAAGACCATAACAGAAGGGAGAGTTGAAGACAAACGTGCAAGGGGAAGACAGCGCTATAAGTGGGAAGATAACATCAAAAGATGGACAGGAAAGAGTCTATCAGAGTGCACCACCAAGACAAGAGACAGAAGACGTTGGAGATCCATTACAGCCAACCTTCGTTGTGGAGATGGCAACTGATGATGATGATGAGTGACTACAAGTCCGCACGAGTGCGCACCTATTGTATACAGTCGGGAGTAACTAATTCAAAAAAAAAATATTTTTGAACGGATCTTGTAACTTTCCTGTAAAACTACTAAAAATTAACCCAGACAACGGTAAGAGTTTTTTAATATAACGTAAAGAAGAAAATTCGAACATGACATGAGTTTTGTAAGGGCAAAAAATATATTAATAACTGCATGGAAAATCTAAGACTGCATGCAAAAATTCATGTCCATACAACAACAGTTTTGGAGAAAATTGACGCTTTCTGTGGGCACGAATTTCCGAACGGACTATAGTCAGGTCGGCTAACCTACCTGCCTCTACACAATTCGCCGACCAGTCTTAACTGGTAATAGGGCGTTCGACACATTTAAACATTACATACAGCATATAACGACAAATAGAAGTATGCGTTAGTTAAGTATAAAAATTGCATTTAATATACCCATTAATACCCAAGTACGCACTTAGATGCAAAGTACATGTTGCGAAGAAACATTATGTACACAAACCTCCACTGAGGCCAAAAAAGATTACATTTGCTCAGGTTAACCTTTTGTGTGTGTTAAAGATTTCCCTCTCTCTAACATTCCGTTACATTGTTATACCTATATATATATATATATATATATATATATATATATATATATATATATATATATATATATATATATATATATATATATATGAAGCCGATTATTCTTTTAATGAACTATATCAGACATCAAGTCCCACAACCATTTGGCTCTTATAACTGGTAATAGAATACAATCACAATAAAAACTGGCTTTAGCTTTAGATCTCTGGTTGAATTATTGCTGTAATTACCACATTTAAAAAAAAAACCCTTTATGAAGGCTTACTCTGATTTATCACATATCCCAAGCACAAAATTTATACTAAGTATCAAGTTCTAAACATGCTTACCGCAACTGTCAGAATCTCCCACTCTTATAGTCAAAAGCAGGCAAGCTGGTGTTAAGTCTGCTACTATCTCTCGGCAAGAATTTTAGGACTGAAGCAATGAGAGACAGACAAGATTGCCTATATATAGTGAGAATTTGCCACTGGTGTTCAGCGTGGTTTATTTACCTGCATAGGGGAGCAGAAAAATAACACGTAATAGTTACCCAGAGGCTTCTCTAGGATACTGTTGCGGACATTTTCGCTGAGTTTATAGTCTGTGAAATGTACCTGTTTAAATTTGGAGACATTATTTGTTAGATTCCTGATCAAAGGGTAGTTACTCATTTTTTTCTTGGGTTGAATTCAACAGTGGTTGTTATTCCACTTGTTTAACCTAGCGATCTAATATTAGAACCGATGTCTGGTTGCCTGACCATATATGGCTTGAATAGTCAGCTTTTCTCGGAATGTTTGCAACTAGAACCGATGTCTTATTACCTGACCATATATGGCTTGAATGGTCAGTCTTTTCCTAGTATGTGTTCAACATCGCCCACCTGAGTTTTGCTCGGAGGGTCTAGCGTCTAACGACGCATGCGCGACTTTTGTGGCGCGTTAAGAAAAACTTCCGATCTGCAGTCGAGCTGTAGTTTTTCAAAGGGTCAAGACGTCTTGTTCGTCTTCGACCTGGCTTTATATTATGGGGAAGGAAAGTTCTCTGTGTGTCTAAAGATTGTTCCCCCATATTGTATTTCTAAGCGCCTAGGAGGCGAGTGAGTTTTTGGTGTTATTCGGAAGGAATGGCAAGGTAAATTAGCCTTCATTCATTTTTCTTTATTGCCAGAATCATAAATAACATTTTGCTTACAGCCTAGTGACTTTTCCCTGGGCGGGAAAGAGTCCATCGAGTATACCAGTAATTGAGCTCTCGTATTATGCTGACATTTAATGTACCGGGTTGGTGAATGCCCGAAGAACTTTATATATTCATTAAATCCCGCTATTGCGGCGATATCACCTTGAACAAAGTTTGTCCAAGGAATCACAGAGAACACTGTATTCTGGTGCCCGCCATATTTCGCGGCCTGCTATATACCAGAAGTAACCCTGACTTGCTGGTGTCAGACGAGAGTTGTTTAAACTCATATATTTGAAGACCCGTTCCCAATGCGGGGTAATTTGCTGTAGCTGAGAAGAGATATAGATTGTCGTCAGCACTATGATATGGACAGCCTGCCTATGATCCATTAATGCCAGCTGCATTGAACATTATTATTATTATGCTGTGATGTCCCAAGTTTTGTCAAATGACTATATATCATGATGTCGGCGTATCTTGTCCTTGTATCGTAATAAATTATTGAAACGTCAGCTGTTATCAACATTCCTGACTTCTACGTGTGGTTGAATGGATGTATCGTGACGTAGTTCAAGAGCCTTCACGCATTCGTGTCCATCCATCTTATTGATGTCTACTCAAACCACACCCTTCTACGATCACTTCATTTAAGAGCCTGTACATTGGAGAGTGAGTCTATATTACACCCTGTCAGCGCCTCAACGTTTGGTGACCTACATACACCACAACATCCCACTACCAGGTTGACAACTTACTCACTTAAACAGCACTCTACATTTATGGCCGTCAGTATCAGGCCTTATCATTATGGTGGCCTTTTACCTTCAACATTATGATGTCCAATATGGGCCTCAACAGAGACCTGCTACAAAGAATTTGGCGCAACAGGGAAAAGAGGGTTACGTTAGCGGGTCCCAGACTTTCCTGGCCATCAAAGTACAGGGAACTCTTTGGGACCGTCCCCTCACAACGCAGGTGTCTCGGGCAAATTCGCTCCCTCGCCGGTCTGCTGCGTAACATGACGGAACTCTCTCTCTCTCTCTATGAAATGTTTCCCGTGTCAAAGACTCGGGACTTTTTGCCGCTAAACTCTCAAACTGAGTGTCGGGCTTTTGACTCGTGGTCAAACGAACTCTAAAAAAGATGCCGCTGTCCACGACAGTGAGTCCGGGACGCGTAAATTATCTCCTACCTACATTACAGAAACAGGGGAATGAACCTATCAGCTTCCAGAATGACAAGTCAATTGCCCCGCTTGTATCTACAGAAACGAAAAGAAGTGAAATGGGCGTGACAAAATCAGACAGAAAATAGGAGGGATGGTAGTTGAGTCTAAGTGGCCAGAATTTATAATCCATGTTGCCACGATTCCTCGTGCTAGAAGGAAACAATGCACTTTCTTTGCAGGCTTTCATACAGGACATTATGGTCAGCATATACAACACAAGCCGGCAGGTGAACAGGTCCACGGGAAAACATGGTTGACATTTATTGTAACGTTCATCACAAGGAGACATCCATCAAGATATATACATGTCAAAGTATATGGCAGGAAAACATGTAAATGTGATAAGCAGTTACGTCAGTCAATAACGAGCCTCAATCAATAGGCTTTCTTCATCTCCATGGTTAATAGTAAAAGTAAATATATTGAGAGATATCCTTAAATCTCTTATCAATCCTGGCCGTGTACTAATAGGTAGGGCAATATTCCCGGTACCCAAGTAATGTGGCGAACAAACTGATGATGACGACCTAAGCTCAGTTACCTCAATATCTTTGAGATATTCCTTACGAAAATATCAAAAGGGGTTGTGCAAGACTTCTCAATAAGTTTCCTTCCCCATCTAGAACATTCTTAAAAGGTGGCGGCCTTTGAAAAATACATTTAATGTCCCACTTAGGAAAAACACACTCTCCATAAAATCCTGGAGCTTAGAAGAAATCACGTCCACTTCAAACCAGTGAACGAATATACGAACGGCCCAAATAAACAACACACTGACCCCACGACATGTGACGAAAAAAACGTCACTAGTTGACTGTCGCTCACCACGGGTGAAAGCTTCGTGCAAAAAGTAGTTTGACTACAGGCGAACACAATTCCTCACATAAAAATGGGCATGTGCTAGCGTGTAGTAACATGCTACATTATTTTATCCCCAGATATATCCTTAACAGGCATGTTATGAGAAGAAGAAAGCTGGAAAATATCGTGACAACAGGAAAGATTGAAGGAAATCAGAGATAAGGACGACAAAGAGTAGATACAGGACAGTTTGACAACATGGCAAGGAAAGAAGTCAACAATAGAACTCATAACATGTACTGGAGAACGATTACCACAGCTATTGGGTTGTCTGCCGCTTTTTTACATACGTATAGGATAAGGCCTGTGGCCTAATGGATATGAACGCAGTTTCGTAATCCAGATATACCAGGTTCGAAACCTGCTGCAGGCGGTTTGGTAGCAGATCGCTTTGTGTGGATTTTTAACAATGGTATAAGCGCCGTCCCGTTCAGAAAGCAATGGCAAACTACTGAATGAAAAAAAATTGCCTAGAAAAATCACAAATAGCCAATAAAAGCTGGGGTTGATTGCTACGTCCTGTAAAGGATAAGCAACTAACTTTTATAGGATAAGGAACGTTGTATATAGAGTACTACGCATGTAGCCTTATGTTTTTGTTTTTTTCTCTTAACCAAAACGGAAGTTTATTTCTCAAACAACGTTCAGCCATGTAGGCACCATTGTTAATCTAAACCCGTATCTAACTACACATGGCTGATCTGGAAATGTATTAGTATCAACAAAATCAAGGTCAGGGGCCGACTGAAACAGCGATCATGTACCAATGTCAAAACAAAATAATTAAATAAAACCAAACACCGAAAACAAGTAAGACCGCGAGAAACTTCGAAAATGGATAAAAACCTAAAATAATCTGGTGCAAAACTAAAAAACAAAAATTCAACTTGTGTATCAAATGAATATATAAACGCATTTCCTTTTTAGCTCATAATGGGGTAGGAAGTCGCAACTGCAGCTGGCCTCTAATAATAAAACCAACATGCATGCCCTCTAAAAGTGGTTTCTGAAGCAGTTTCTTTTATAGGATGAGGTTGTCACCCTATGCACAACCTCATATTACCTGCTTCTAGTGGCATGCCTGAGGAAGCAGCAGATTGATTTCTTCTTTGTCTTCTGGTAGATTCCCCCGGGAGCTACACGATGCAGTAAATACACAAAAGTAAATACACAAAAGTAAATACACAAAAGTAAATACACAAAAGTAAATATACAAAAGTAAATACACACAAGTATAGACGAACAGTGGAAAACGCAGAAAGAATCAATTCAGCAAACAGAGAAATAAGACCAGACAAAAATGAAATAAAGAAGTGGTAATGGACGACAAAAGTTGTTCTGTAATTAATGTGAAAAAGGAGGAGCTGTAAAAACATGACACAGATAAGAAAGAAAATAATAGCCAAATAAAAGGGAAATATCTGGCTAACTGAGCTGTGACAAAATATATCGCACCAATGTGTTAATGTGTTAATGTCCATGTAGTTCACCGCGGCTCTTTTAAGAGACAGTGAAAAAATAGGACTATTTCACCCTCAGACACGCCCTACAAGGCCACTAATATAAGGTTGTGCACATGAGGGGGGGGGGGGGGGGGGGGGGGGGGGCTGGCAAACTTATCATACAAAACAAGTTGACACAAAAACCACCGCTGCAAGAGCACGTGAATGTTTGGTGAAGGCTTCCTGTAAAATGTCCAGCTATGGCGGTGGTTGTATGCTCCGTTATACATGAATCAGCGTGTGAAACATTCGCAAACAGCTCACGGGAAAATGAATGAATCAGCGTGTTAAACATTCACAAACAGCACACGGGAAAATGAATGAATCAGTGTGTTAAACATTCACAAACAGCACACGGGAAAATGAATGAATCAGTGTGCTAAACATTCTCAAACAGCACACGGGAAAATGAATGATTCAGCGTGTTAAACATTCATAAACAGCACACGGGAAAATGAATGAATCAGCGTGTTAAACATTCACAAACAGCACACGGGAACATGAATGAATCAGCGTGTTAAACATTCACAAACAGCACAAGGGAAAATAAATGAATCAGCGTGTTAAACATTCACAAACAGCACACGGGAAAATGAATGAATCAGCGTGTTAAACATTCACAAACAGCACACGGGAAAATGAATGAATCAGCGTGTTAAACATTCACAAACAGCACACGGGAACATGAATGAATCAGCGTGTTAAACATTCACAAACAGCACACGGGAAAATAAATGAATCAGCGTGTTAAACATTCACAAACAGCACAAGGGAAAATAAATGAATCAGCGTGTTAAACATTCACAAACAGCACACGGGAAAATGAATGAATCAGCGTGTTAAACATTCACAAACAGCACACGGGAAAATGAATGAATCAGCGTGTTAAACATTCACAAACAGCACACGGGAACATGAATGAATCAGCGTGTTAAACATTCACAAACAGCACACGGGAAAATAAATGAATCAGCGTGTTAAACATTCACAAACAGCACACGGGAAAATAAATGAATCAGCGTGTTAAACATTCACAAACAGCACACGGGAAAATGAATGAATCAGCGTGTTAAACAAGCAAAAACGGCACCAAGGAACTAATGGCAAGATAACACGCTTCGTCACAAGACGTCGAAAGTTTTAAAGACAAAATGTAAGTTGGAGAAAGAGAGCATAGTAGTAAGTCAGACGGTGAATAATAAAGACCAGCATTTATAGATAAAAAATAGTCAGGAGGGAACATACATAGTTTTGGAAGACATCATCAATAATCTCAAGAGACACGAAAAGATGAGAGGCAACCGGATGTAACAATGTCGAAAATGAAGCTCTGAATGAGTTCGGAGTAAAAATATAAACACAAATGTTGAAAGATACTTATAAAACGGATACATACCAGATGATCTATTAAAATATACTGAAGCACATAAAAAACGCACCACTATTATATATGCTGATGCCGAGAAGCTGGAAAACAAAAAGTGTGGGAATGGATTTCCCCGTGTTTGTCATGAGGTAGAGAGCGAATGGCTGCTGGAATGGAAAGTGCATGATTCAACCCACGGGTTTGTGTACAGACTACATGAAAACAATGAAAGTTACACGTGCAACACCATTCCCAACAGCTATGACCCTGAAAATGTGTACGCGTTGTGGTAGTATACTCGGTATAAAAAGGCCGTTGAGACAAAACACCCAGTTCATGTGCTTGAAATGCCACGACTATCTGAAAACGACCGCCAACGAGCCATTGGTATGTTGGAGACCGGAATGAGCTCGCAGGCCATTGCCAGAAGGATGAATTGCCACCACAGCACTATTGTACGTCTCAATGAACGTTACGGAACCACTGGCAGTGCCCGGGATAGACTTCGGAGGGGCCAACCACGAGTTACTACCCCTGTGCAGGATCGTCATATTGTGCTGAGTCACCTAAGGAATCGTTCTCTCCCGGCAAGTCAAACAGCAAGAGCAATAGTGGGTAGACGTGGGCAAGTCTCTCGAATGACAGTCATACGACGACTCAGAGATACAGGCCTTACTGCAAGACGACCTTATGTTGGTCCAAACTTGACTCACATACATCGTCAGCAGCGCCTCCAATGGGCAGAACAACATGTCATATGGACTAGACTGCAGTGGAATGCTGTCCTGTTCAACATATCCTTTGCTGATGGACATATGCGGATTTGGCGACGGTGTGGAGAGCGCTTTGCAGATTGCTGTGTTCGTCAGCACAACCGATTTGGAGGTGGCAGTATTCACATTTGGGGAGGATTCAGTTTTCACCATCGCTTGCCTCTTCACGTCTTCCGTGGAAATGTTAATGCTGTGACATATCGAGATGAGGTTCTGGATGCATTGGTTGCTCCTGCGTTCACAAATTATCCAGACTTGCAGCTTCTCCAGCAGGATAACTCACGTGCGCATAGCGCATGCATTACGCAGCAATATCTACAGCAGCAGAACATTGTGACGATTGATTGGCCTGCCCTATCACCAGACATGTCCCCTATAGAACTTCTGTGGGACGAGCTTGGACGCAGTTTCTACAGGCAAGGTTCTCCAGCTAATCTGCAACATCTCGAAGCTGCTCTTACACGTGAATGAGACTTGATTCCCCGGAATTTCCTTCAGAGACGTGTGCGTTCCATGTGGAACCGCTGCCAAACTTGTTTGCAAGCACACGGTGGACATACCAGATACTGAGGATAGTGTGAATGAATTTTTTTATTGGTTGCATTTCTGGTTTTCTCCCTTGCCTGAACAGAATGCAATGAATTTCATAACAATCAAATGTACAAATTAATGACCAGGATGGATTCATAGGAAAATGAATAAAGATTCCAAATATGTAAACTTGTGTGGTGAAAATTACAGTGATGCAACGTTAAATTCCTCCAATTATAAAGATAACGGGTAAGATAACACGTAGGGATAAAAATATAGGCAAGATATGGCGAGGCTTCTTCACCTACGCCAGCGTTTTCTAGCGCCATTGAAACTAACTAGTTGGAACATGCAGACTAAACGGTTTACCCTTTTAGACGGGAGGGAAACGGAGATAAAAGAAAAAAAATTATTATGACGGTCTGAACACGTGTTTGAATCTAAATGCTAAATAAAAGACGCAATTTGTAGCTTAAAGGGAAAAATTACGCCACTAGTTGACACAATGTAAGGAAATGGACCAAAAAAAAAAGACCTTAGCTCTTATTAGAAACAGACGTATCTTAGACGTTTTACCGTAATTGGTCGTTTTAATTTAAATATAGCGGCAAACGCCGTACACGAAGGTTCAAAAACAAATTTCAAAACTAACCTTGAGAAAAGTAGGTTTTTTTCTTAATAATAAGTTTATGAAAATAAAAACTAGCTAGTTTGATAGCCCATCTTGAGCAGAGAAATAATATACTTTTAATTACACAGACGGACAGTTAACACGGAAGATATTGACGAAAGACTGTATTGTTCAATACAGACTAGCGAACAGTTTTTTGTACATATTTTCACTAAAGTTACATTTTGGCGTCCTTGAGCCTAAGAATACAAAAAACAAACTGCGTTGAACTAGGGGCAAAGTCGGAGGATAGTAGCTAAAAATAACTAGCATAGGATCTTAGAAGTAGGGGGGGGGGGGGAACAAATTTGTGTAGTTTTTTTCTTGTAGTTTCGTCCAAAAACAAGTTTAATTTTGGGAAAAGCCAAGTTGAGACGGACAGACCGACAGAAAAATACTACACACTAGACTGAGACTGGACTGAAATTGGACATTTATATTTTGAATATTTGAAAAAGTTAGAGGGGAAGTCCGTTGATTGGACAGAAGCTTTTTATTACTGAATGACAGACGCTCCCTTGTGCCATTTTATAGAAGACTGTCCATTGACACAGTTCGTTACTGCTAGAGGTGATTTCCAGGAAATATTAAATAAAAATCAGTGGGACGCCCTAATCTAGCCAGCAGCTCAGCTGAGTTTTGCTAGTACTAAGTAACTGTGTTCTCAATTCTGAATTGTGGTAAGGGAAAAAGCATTTATCTTGTTTATTTTAATATTTTGAGTGATTGATACTGCCATATCATGAAAAATGATTACGACAAGTGAGTGTTTACTCTAGGTCCCCAGCCGCAGTCCAGGGCCTAGAGACAAACAAATAATATATGAAAACCTATCTAAGACTATGGAAGGCGGATCTATTTGAGATCAGTGGGAACATATCACCCACCTTATTGAATGGAAGAGGAAACTAATGAACATATTTTGGATGCAATGCAGTCTTGGGAAACTGGTACTATTTGATAACAACTGGGTGAGATGTGCTAAGTTGGTCAGAGAGATCTGACCCAATCTGTGTAATGTTGTTTTGTAGTGTTGTGTGTAAGAGTGGTGCAGTAAATAGAGTGTTGACACATGGCACAAATTTTGGTTTCAGAGTTTCTGATCTGGCACTACGATTGTGCCAGATGCTTTTGTAGAAGTACAAAAGCGGATGCCTTGCAGCCTAACATTTTACTCCAGCAACTGAGAGGAGTGGGCCACCAGAATTATGTACTACATCGTCACAGGCCAGTTAAGTGCAAACCTGGCCTGCTGCAGATTCATCAACTGTGTCCACCATCAATAAAGAAATAAAATCTTGTTATATAAACACTAACATCAGTCCATATGTCAAGGACACTGAACTTTGTAAACATAGATTGGGCATGATGACGCCACCCCAACTAAACATCCAGTGCTAGTTTTCCCAGGACAGTGTAGATATTATTAATATTAACCAATGTAAGAATATATCTATGTACAAAAATTTCATTTGATTATTAAATATATATATGCAATTTGATTGATAAAGACATATTGTTTCATATGTCCTGACCAAAAGAAACAATTGGTTCAGGACTAATAAATTTAAAAAATTTTCAAACTTAAATTCTAAAAGCCAGTGTTAGTTCAGTGTATCATAGAGTTTATTATTATCATTATTAGACTTAGAATTTACATGTGTGTGTCTGTGTATTTATTACCTACACATTACATTTCAGTACCCTAGACTTTTAACGTAGCTAACATTCATAATAGTAGAATAGGTCTGTTTGAGGTCGTAAGTGGTAGCAGAAAGGCCTTCTGCAACTCACATAAACTTTTATCTCAGGAGCCTTCACAGCTGACCTCATCCAGTACACTAGGTAACATAGCAACCATACAATAACATCAAAAACCACTACAGCTTGTAAACACTTATATTTACATTTCACACTCTGTTCCTGGATTATACAGGTGGTGCATTTTTAATGTGCTTCAGTATATATTCTAATAACTAATAAAAATAATTTTAACGGCAGCAGGGGGGATGTGAGGATGATCAGTCCGTTGGTCTTTCAAGTCACGTAACCAAAGTGATGCTAAGTTTCAACAAAGAGAGTAAAACAAGATAGAAATGAGAACTACATATGTATACATCGACATGTTCTTTAATTCTTTAGGGTAGGATTCAATGGTCTCCAGTAGACATAGTTTTAGGGTGTTGGGTTCTGTTGACGCTGTAGCAAAGTTTGATTTGCTGGGGAGGTTATGATGGTATCCTAAAAGAATGAAATCCGTGTCTGTATTAACCGTGTGAGGTCAAGCACATATAGGCCCCTGACTCTATAAATGATGATGATGAATTATGTGCAGGGAACCTAACGCTATCTCCCTAGATATCACACGGTCACTATTTTGGCTCTAGTGTCTGGTGTATGATGTACCTAGTGTCTAGGAGAGAAATGAAATTATGGTACACAACACAAAAACAGTTTAATTTTCTATGAGGAAGTGAATAAAACCAGCGGTTAAGTTTTTCTTTAAAATGAATGTTTTTTCTGTACAATTTAATCTGCCTGTCCAGCCATATCTTTTGGACAGGTCTTTAAAAACGAGGACAAGATAGTTTACAGAAAAGATGAACTAAAATATCTGGACTCTTTGTCCACTAACTATAAAGTTAATATATATATATATATATATATATATATATATATATATATATATATATATATATATCTTTCCTGTTGGAATGTTCACATCTTACACTTTATTCATCTAAGAGGGAGAGTCACTGTGTATGAGGGACTGTAGTTTCATCATACCCCATAAACTTCCTGAGTATGATTTGAAATACCAGTGTTTATTAAACGAAAGTGTCAGATATACCCAGATGCTTAACACATCACCTGGGATTCCTTGTATAATGATAATACAGTATGAAGTTGCAGAAAATCTCGATCTCTCCAAATGCCCAAGCTCCTCCCGTTATCTTTTGACAGCATAAACGAATGGTCGGAGACTTGATGGCTTTATTCTCACTCAGCAGGTTTCCTGTTACCGGCTGGCAACAGGAAATAAAACCTCTGCAACAAAAGGACACCCTGGCCTTTTATATCTAATCACTTATTATATTTATTATTTTCCTACTGTGCTATGGGATCAGCCTCGCGTGCTTTACATGTGCACTCGCCCCTAATTTTACATGACTCCCACCTTGCTGTGACCACACCTCAGGTCCCTATGGCAGATACGCCACTGTACGTTTACATAGTTTTCCTCAATAAAATAATGTGGAGTAACCACATTTCCTTTTGTATGATTTTCTCTTCTTTTCCTTTTTAAATATAAATGCTTCAGGCATGTTGAACAGTGTTCATGGAACACGGAGGCTTACTAATATTCTAATGCAATAATATTAAAACACAATCATGACAACATACATCAGTTAGATACAGTTCAATGTGAGGACTCAACAATGTCTGCTCCCGGCACGTCCTTCACTTTTCCCAATAGCAGTATCTAACTTTGGCAGTGGGATTAAACATATGAATTCATAAAGCATTCTTACCACAAAATTTCAAGAAATATAAACAAATGACGCTGACTTGCCAAGAAGTGGCCTCAGTTTCTTCTGCACTGTCCAGACTGTGAATACTTCTTTATTTAATTTTACAATTAACACAGCAGATCTCAGCGTATTTGAATGAAAAGTTTTGTTCAACTGGCAATGAATAGTGAAAGCCTTTTGCTAATATTTATTAGCACTGGCCAATCGAAAGCTTGCGACTACCAGAATTCAAATGCAGTTTTTTAAAAACAAAAATAATTCCAAACAAACTCTGCGTCTGGTAGTCGATTGGCCAGTCTGCCTTAGTTACGCCAATACAAAAAGATGTTAGTTTTGGGTACCAATTTTCCTACCGCTCCCCTCTCCCCCTATACTCTTGTTACCCAAGCTAATTTGAATTTACCTCAATGCCTCTTTTCTAACTAACGTTATGAAAAAAACAAGCAGGAACAACAGTCTGTCTGGTCGCGCGTCCGTAGACATTTAGTATTTTCTCAATAACTTGGCTAATACGTGGACTACCATATATATTAAAACATATTTGTGCTCAGAATACACTAAGCTACACGAATATATAATTTTTATGACTATATTCATTTTCGTTTAGATTTTCAGTTTTGTCACTGACAGTCGTTAATTATAACTTTTTATATAAATCTACCATCTTGTCCCCCTCCTTCTGTCTCACTTTTTAATTTTTCAAATAAACCAACTTGTTTTTGTGACGTCACAACTACACTACGCGTCGAGAATTTAAACTGTCTGTGTGTGTATATCCGTTAATTTGCCACAGCGTGTATATACTATTAGTCTCGCGTGCAGAACGACGCGGGTTTTGGCATGCGTTGGTAGCATTTTGCGTTAATGTATTACAGTCGTCTCGTTATTGCTACTTAGAAAAAGTCCAAAAGACTACCAAATTTTGCGTTACTGTTGACAGATTACGTTACTTCAGACAGCAGTTTGGCGTTACATTTCTAACAAATTGTTAATTATAAGGCTAGGCTGCATTGTGTATGCAGCAGATCTGGCAAAATGTTAAATATTAGTAGTACGTTTTCGAAACCGAAACTAAAACGCGTGTTAGATTTTTACTGTGGGATCGTTCTATAGGCTTTAGCACTGCACAAAAGGCAGTGTTGCTGGCGTAGAAGATGCCAACCGTCAGACACAATCGGGCGGGTTTATTTATTATCATTTTATGACTAAAATCTTACTGAAATGAGCGATTATTCTCGCAGATTTTACTACAGACGCGTTCACTGACTAATTGATGAGTGTGGTATTTAGATAGGGTAGCATGACGGTTGTATCTGATGGACTGTCAGACATTTGTTAATTCCCTTCCGTCTTCTGGTAGATGGTGATTTAAATTCATATAATTCTCCTATGAGCTCTGGGGGGTTTTTGTTTCATTTTTATTTTTTTGCGTGTCCATTTGTTAACTGCCCCGTGTAGTCCCCGGGGGGTCTCTGAAGAGACAGTGGCGGAATAGGACTACTGCACCCTCAGGCATGTCGTACTCGGCGACTAATGTGAGATTATACATGGGGCTGACAAACTCATCATGTAAAACTAACTGCATAAGAAACAATCGCTGCAAGAGCAAGTAACTGCTTGGTACAGGCTTGCCACAAGGTGACCAGCTACGTAGGTGGTTTCATGCTTCATAAGTAGCGTCACAGATAATAATGATGTTAACTAGTTCTCTATCGCGGTGGGTCTGGGGAAGACATCTGAATCTGACTGCTGCCTCGATGGTTGTATGTTCTCTTGTTATGACCAGTAGCCCTACATTAGCTTTGATCTCACTGGCAGCAGTTGGTGTTGACCTCATGTCCTGTAAGTGTTAGCTATGTTTTTGTTGATCCGATTACAGGAGCTCTTGGGTGCAGGGGGAGGTTGTAATATTAATGCAGTGTTTCTCAACGGGGGCGGTACCGCCCCCTGGGGGCCGTTTTCAAGATGTCTGGGGTTCTGATGGGTCGCAACGATTGGGTGTCGCTACTTCCATTCGGGGGGGGGGGGGGGGTTGTGTACATTTTTACAAGAATCAATATGAAACAATTACAAAGATATTCCCCTTCGCATAGCTTGTAACACGATAGTTTCTATTTGCCCAGCGTCCCATGGAGTTTTTCAAGGATTCCAAACGCAACATTTTAGTATCTGGAATGTTACCATTGTCAAGGAGACAGCAGGAGGAGATTTATGTCCCTTCAACACTCGAAACATTTGTTAGCCTCTCGACACAACCAAGCTAACCTTACATAAGGGGAGGCTTAAATATTCAGATTTGAAGATATATATGCAGTCATTTAGACGCTATTAAAATGATATGATTATGATAGTTATAGAGTTGTAAGAACTAATTTTATATCATTTGCTCCGCCAATTTGTAATTCAAGGATAATGAACTTGTGGTGTATATAATTCCGTAATTAAACACATATTTAATATAACTATGCTTTTATAAATGTGCTTTCTCTTTTTCTTTATAAGAAAAGATAACTCATTTACTGCATTGCTTTTTTTAAAGTATGGTGGAATATATTTATATGTGTGTGTGTTTGTGTATACACGATAAAGAGCAAGGGGGTGTTAAAAGGGTGGGGGGGGGGGCTTTTTAAAATATTAGTTGTCAAAAGGGGGCGTTGCTACTATCAGGGTTGAGAAACACTGTATTAATGGATCTAATTAATATATCCTATGTTGAGCTAAATCTTATCTTGTCAGTCCCCAGCCTGTTCTTGCAAGCCGCTACAGCATATTAGTCTCCAATGTTTCTCATGTATTCACTGAAGATTAGCTTCCAGTCTAGCTGGACCTCGAGATGTGTTTGACTTTTTTAGCAGTAGTTTTAACTAAAACTGATACATTTTGGTTTTTTTAATTCTTTGTAGTCAAAGGGAGAGAAGTCAATAATAAACTATTTCAGTACATTGTTTCCCTTTTAGAACGGAAAATAAACACGGAGTATTACAACAAGAGGTAATCTGATCATCAGAGGTGGTTCCTTCGTCAGGCAAGAGTTTTGGCCATTTTCTTTTATTGAAGCTCTGTGTTCATGACTCCTAAGTTTCATCCTCCTGTAGTTTTGTTTTTTTAACCTGTGTCACCGTGTTCACAAATAGGCGTACAAAACTCAATCTGCACTAGTGGTTCCTGGTTTTATCATTCTGCCTACCTGAGAAGATTATGAAAGTTAACGAATTTGTTCCACTTAAAAACTTAACTGCCCTGAATTCTGTTACTCGTTTGTTGTTCTACAGTCAGCACAAGGCCTTTTTAGCAGTTTCGCTGTCTTAAGTGCCCTTGTCCTTGACTGTTCCTTCAGGCCCAATTGTTTGAGTAGATCATATACTGAGGCAGCCAGACCTCTGGTGCCTACTTCTGCAGTTGTGACTTTTGCTGTGAACCCTTCTTTCTTCTTCTTCGATCCTTAACCACCGACCGTCAAAGCAGTCAGTGGCCATCACGCCTAGTGGCGTCTTGTAGGGCAACAACAAATTGATTCCACTTTGCACGGTCGGTGGCCATCCTTCGTACAGTGCCCCAACTCTGGTTCATTCTTTGCATCTCAGCCTCCACAGTCCTCCGCCAAGTTGTTTTTGGTCAGCCTCTCTTTCGCTTTCCTTCAGGGGTCCAAAGCATAGCTGTTCTTGTGATGGCATCGGGGTCTCTTCTGAGGACATGACCAACCCAGCTCCAGCGTCTGCCAGCTATGATGGTGTGCATGTCCTCTTGCTTGCTACGAGTAAGCAGATCTTGGTTGGTGATGGTATTCGGCCAAATGATGCGGTGAATTTTTCTTAGGCATGTTGTGTGAAAAGAGGACAATTTTGACATTTCCTTCTCTGTGACTCTCCAGCATTCCGCACCATAGAGAAGCACAGAAAGCACGCAACTCTGGTATAATCTTAATTTTGTGCTTGTGCTGTATTGGGAGGACTTCCAGATGTTATTTAGGCTAAAGAAGGCTGTTCTTGCCTTATTCATTCTGATGTTGATGTCTTTGCCTGCCCCACCGTCTGGTGTTGCTATGCTTCCTAGGTATGTGAAGGTATCTGTCTGTACCAATTGCTGATTCCTTACTGATATGGGCTCAGGGTTGCTCACATTGAGCGTCATGACCTCAGACTTCTTTAAATTGATGTTCAAGCCCACCTGCTGGCTAAATTTATTAAGTCTATCCGTTTTTTCCTGGATGTGTTGATGTGTATGTGCCAGCAGGCTGTGAACCCCTTTTGTCTCAATTCCGTGACCAGATCATTATAGCTGGCCATTTTGAAAGTTTGCTGCTGATCTAGTCTGGATTCAAATCGTACTGTCAACTCAACCATTAATATTCAAATATAATTTGGCATTGTTGTTGTTTAACCAGGATCGCTGAGCTTGTCACTCTTTCACAGCCCATGCCAAGGTGAAGAATTTGCACTGTTTTGTAGCTGTTAAGTAGTTCTGGATATTATTGAGCCCAACAGTAGCTTTCTTCTTTCTGTGGAGAGTCATGGGTAAGTGAGCAGCAAGTGCTCAACTGTCTCATATACATAATTATAGCTGCAGCAATTTTAGTGCTCTCAAGAGGGGTTTAATTTGTTTGTTGGGTATGGTGTGCTCTGCTCCACGTCGTGGGTTGTTGGTGTTGTCATTTTTCTTGGGATGGGTCATATTTTGGGGCATAAAACAAACAATACAAATGACAACAAAAGAGTACTTTCAGTTAATCTCTTTAATGTGAACCAACAAGATACAAAAGTGAAAAGCTGTAGTCATTCTTACAACTATGTGATAATCTAAGTCGTACATATACAACATGAGAAGTATGATAATCTAGTCCATGCTTGTACCATGAGAGATACTTTCATAACCCACTATCACTATCATCATCATGATCATCATCATTAACTTTCAGATCCCAGTGGAGCAAAGGTCCTCCAAGCCTTCCTGTCTTGTGCCATCCATTCAAGATGTTTCCATGTCATCTTTATCCCTATCATGTTCGTCTCTATGTGCTTTCTTGATCTCCCTCGACTTCTTTACCCTGGAGATTCCAGTTTAAAGATTACCTTGTAAAGATAAAAACTGGTTTGGATAATGTAGGTCCTATCTCCTCATCTCTTGTTTCACTGATGTTTGTCTACAACTCATATGGAACGTAACAAATGCAACTGACATTTTAAAAACACTATGTCAAAAGACACAGATATCCTGCCTATGATAAAAAAAAAGTCACTTCCTATATTAAAATGTGGATATCCTCACTTGTACCTATCATTAGACAGACATGAAACAGATGTCAAGACATCTGAGAAATAAGTTGTACTTTTAATGTCAAGACATCTGAGAAATAAGTTGTAATTTTTTATTCTGTATTCCCAGAAATAAAATAAAATATAAATTGACCAATAAACTGATGTCACATGACAGCAAACATGGCTGCCCACTATAACATTACGTGTTACACAGATTTGATGTCAAGTTGACCTGTAATGTTAATGTGACATAGCCTTACATGTCATAAAGTAGCAGTTAATTATCTTTACTGTGATGTTTGTTTCATATAAATTAGTTGGATAGAAGTCAAGAAATAACAGGTAAAAATAGGCAGTCACTTTTTAATCACATGTATAGACTATAGCCTTGCAAATACACTATTTCCTCATAAGTTATCAAGAAGAACAACGTGGCATGCCCCAAAAACTGAGATACATGGCCAAATTGATTTTATTCTTGTATCCAAAAGATTCAAGTCCAGTATTAATAAAGCCAAGACTAGGACTTTTCCTGGCGCCGACATTGGTAGTGATCACGACATGGTATTGATGACGCTCAAGCTTAAACTTAAAAAGAACTATAATCAAAACAGATGTTCTCAGTTAAGATTCAATTTAGACAAACTGAAAGATCCAGAAATCGCGGGAATCTTTGAGGCAACTGTTGGAGGAAAATTCGCAGCTCTCAACTTTTTGGAGGATGATATCAACTCAATCACAGAGAACATGAAAGACGTGCTCATTGAATCAGCAACAGAAATACTTGGTAAAAGAAAGAAAATAAACAAACCATGGGTTACAGATGACATTCTAAAGTTATGTGATACACGGCGGGAAATGAAAAAGGTTAAGAAAGAGGTTCCTGAAGCAGTATGGCAATACAGTATGGTGAACAAAAATATTAGGAAGAAAATGAAACAGGCCAAAGAAAAATGGGAGCTGATCAATGTGAGTCCATTAATACGGGGCTAATAAAAGGTAACAGCAAGGCAGCTTTTGACACATTAAGAAAACTATCAAAACCTCAACAGCCCAGGGTAACTGTCATAGAAGATAGCAATGGGGCTCTGCTCAATGAAAAAACAGCTGTAACGAGAAGGTGGACAGAATATTGTAAAGAATTATATAACTGTAAACTTGACACTGACTTAGGCATATTAAACAACATTAAGTGCGAAAACAGGGAACTCGGAAATGCAGCAATATTACGGGAAGAAGTGGAAGAGGCTATATGTTCGATGAAAGGAGGGAAGTCACCGGGTGTGGATAATATACCAGCAGAGCTCTTGAAATATGGAGGACCAGATATAGTAAAAATCATGACAACAATTTGCCAGAAGATATGGAGTACCAAAAAATGGCCAAAAGAATGGACGCAGTCATTAGTAATACCGCTTCCAAAGAAAGGAAATCTAAAAATGTGCAAGAACTACAGAACCATTAGCCTTATTAGTCATCCAAGTAAGGTAATGTTAAGGATACTTTTGAACAGAATAAAACAGAAATCAGAAGAAATCTTGTCAGAGGAACAGGCTGGCTTTAGACCAAAAAGAAGTACCTCAGAACAAATCTTCAATATTAGATTACTTATCGAAAAACATCTCCAACATCAACACGATTTATACCATAACTTCATCGATTTCACAAAAGCCTTCGATCTGGCATGAAGGCTTATGGCAAGTAATGAGAAAATTCAATTTTGATACCAACATCATAGATATCATTGAAGCACTATACAAGGACGCAAGCAGTGCTGTTTTTGTAAGCAACGACATTGGAGAATTTTTCAAAACAACTGTAGGAGTTCGCCAAGGATGTATCCTGTCACCAGTGCTCTTTAATATATATCTAGAACATATTATGCAGGAGGCTCTTTATGATTATAAATCAACCATATCGATTGGAGGCCGACCTCTGTGCAACCTACGTTTTGCTGATGATATTGATCTGATAGCTGGATCAGAATCAGAACTTCAAGACCTTACCTCTAGACTGGAAAAAGTAACAAGAACGTATGGGATGGAAATTAATATAGAAAAAAGCAAGATATTGGTGAATAGCCATAAGAAACATGTTCCGACCAACATTACGTTAAATGGGCAAACGTTAGAAGAAGTTAACACCTTTAAATATCTCGGGTCCTCTATATGTAGTGATGGAAGATCAATTGAAGAAATCAAGACAAGACTTGAGATGGCCTCAGCTGCCATGACAAGGTTGAATGTGATCTGGAAAAGTAACATCAGTTTTCCTGTGAAGATCAAATTATACAAATCACTTGTATTATCTATTCTCTTGTATGGGTGTGAGGGCTGGACACTCACTGCAGATACGGAGCGAAGGATTCAGGCTTTCGAGCATAAATGTTATAGAAGAATTTTGCGCATTTGCTATAAAGAGCACAAAACAAATGTCTATGTTAGAGAGAAGATAAACACCTATGCAGGCCACCAAGAACCACTTTTGTCAGTAGTGAAACGTCGAAAGCTTGCCTGGTTTGGGCATGTAACTCGTCATGACTCCCTTTCGAAAACGATCCTTCAGGGAACAGTCGAAGGTAAACGGAGAAGAGGAAGGCAGAGAAAATCCTGGGCTGATAACATCAAAGAATGGGCAGGACACGGTTTTTCCACACTTGTACGCATTGCTGAGGATAGAGAGCAGTGGAGGACCCTGTCTGCTGATGCTTCCACCATGGCACCCCTACGACCCATGACGGGTTACGGGCTGAGATGAGATGATAGACTATAGACAATGACAGTCTAGTTCAATATGTCTTGACAGGTAACAATAAGCTAGTCTATCTTATGTATGTCACCAGGCATGATAATCTAGGTCACATGTATGTAATTATATAATAATACTGCTCACATAAATGTTATGCAATAACCTAGCTCACATGTCATACAAGATCTATAGAGGATATGCTAGGAATATCAGTTTGTGGACATAATATACACAACTTTAAATACATTGATGGTACAGTCTTAATAACAAAAAGGTAACAATAGTGACAGGAAATGATTCATGCAATAGTGACAATAACATAATAATAAAGGCCTTGACTTAAATTGCAAAACAATGGAAGTAATGATCATCTCAAAGACAACGGACTTCTCCAGAAATGCATCATCAAAATGAATGGGGCAGTGTTGAAACAACTCTATAGATTCAAATACCTGGGCATAATAACATCAGACTGATGATGCAACTTAGAGGTAACTGGTAGAATAGCCCAGAAAAAAGCAGCGTTCCATAAAGTGAAAAGTATTTTATGCAACAAATCTTAGTCTATGTTAAGTAAAAACAAAACGAAGTTTTTCAGTGTTACATACAGCCAGTCCCATCATATGGAAGTGATTCATGGCAAGTCACAAAACAAAACAAATATCCCTAGAGGCCACAGAGAAAGAAGTATGTTAAAAATATCATGAACAGCTAAAAACACCAAGGAGGATGTCCTGAAAAGTCAATATGTAAAGGAAGCTTGTTACACACACAAAAGAAACAATCTATGTTCTTTGGGCATAATATGAGAAGAGGAAAGATGGATTATATTGTGACAACATGACAGATTCAATGAAAAAAAAAAAGAAAGAGAGAAGATATTGGACAGTTTAACATTGTGGCATGACCAGAAGTCAACAACAGAACTGATAATGAACACTGGGGACAGGAAGTTGTGGAGAGACATGATCACATTATTCAGCTGGCAAGCTACTTGAAGAAGATTGTTCAGAAAAGCAACACTCTGAATGGGCCTGTAAGCTCATGAAAGAGTTGTGCCTGCATGCATTAAAAGTGTGCAGTCCAGCAGAAAAAGTGTGTAGTTTTGTGTTCATATACTACCAATCAAAAAAGCTCAACATTCACATATACAAATTTCAAATATTAAAATGTGCTGTCTGTTTGAAAAAAATGTTTCCACTGAAAAGTGTGCCTCTTCCATCAATAAAGTTGCTGCCTCACAAATGAAAAATTACGTCCCTTTTACAAACACTTTAATAACTTCTTAGGTTTGGAGATTACAGTCCTCATAATTTCCGTTACATGTCAGAACTAGGCTCACATTGATATGAATAGTAATGCCATTCCTGACTCACCTTGTTTACAATGATATGAGGTGTAATCATCTAGCTCCTAACACAAGGTCATGACATGTTTATAATTCAGCCCACACATAAGATGACATGAGACAAGGTAATCTACCATACACTCGACAATGACATGAGACATGGTAACCTACCAAACACTTAATAATGAATTCAGATACAATAATCTACCATACACTTTACAATGACATCAAATAGAATAATCTACCATACATTTTACAATGACATCTGATACTACAATCTACCATACACTTTACACTGACATCTGATACTACAATGGCATGAGACATGGTAACCTACCATACACTTTACAATGACATGAGACATGGTAACCTACCATACACTTTACAATGACATCAGATACAATAACGGACCCAAGATGCTTCAAAAGTGAGGAATGCAGTAAGCGACCCATAGCTTGACTGCCTGCGTCAGGGTCAGCGAACCACTGCTGACCAAGACCCTACTCCACCTCCAAGTGGTGGTCCTGGAAACAGGCTGCATCACTGCAGTCTGGCTGAGGAGTAGGGATCGAAGAGGGAAGGCAAACCCGGTCCCAAAAAATGCTATGCGGAAGTTGGATGTGTCGGCCGAAAGGCGCAAATACCGCAGCTTCGCTGTAAACGGACACAACGCAACCAACGTCCTTTTCAGGAAGAAGAAGATACAATAATCTACAATACATTTTACACTGACATTTGATACTACAATCTACCATACACTTTACAATGACATGAGACATGGTAACCTACCATACACTTTACAATGACATGAGACATGGTAACCCAACATACACTTTACAATGACATCTGATACAACTACCATACATTTTACACTGACATCTGATACTACAATCTACCATACATTTTACAACGACATCTGATACAATAATCTACCATACATTTTACAACAACATTAGATTTTCTGTTGTCTACTGCTTGCCTGCCAGCCCACATATATTTCTATGTATTATTTTGGTAGGAAGAAGGTGACTATGGATTTGAAACTGAGTGATAAAATGATGACACACCTATTCACTGGCCTCAGGTTTCCCCGTTTATTTCTTCCTTCCTACCACTTGGTTTCCAATTCCCAACCAGTAATCATCCTACCATTTGGTTTCCAATCCCCAAAGTCACCTTCCCACCATTCGGTTTCCAATCCCAACCAGTCATCTTTCCAGCATTTGGTTTCCAAATTCTGGTCAGCCACTCGCTTGCCAATGACAACTAACCACCTCTTCACCTTCTAGTTTCTAATGTTATCTTGCAACCTTCATGTCACACAATTTCTCATTCTTAACCAGAAGCTCTCTCACCAACCTCTTCCTCATTTATTCTCCTCACATGACTGAAGTTTTTCTCCAATGACTGATAATTAAAACTGTCCATTACAGAAGTTAAAATCTGTCTGGTGGGGAAAGCTCATTTCCATATCTACACACTGGTCACAGGCAGTATCACCATGGCAACAAGACACAAGTTACCTGAACAATAGACCACATTCAAAATGTCTTTAACTCTATATCTCTACTTCAGGATCAGATAACGCAAAGAAAGAAGAACAAAGAAAGCAGGCATCTCTGTCCTACAAACACGGACCCTCTCCACTAACTTTTATCTGTGATCTCTGTCCACATTGTAATTCTCAGTTCTTTCCATTTCTAAGCCTCTGCACACTATACATTTCTCAGTTCTTTCCATTTCTATAGTCCTCCACTTTACAATTCTCAGTTCTTTCCATTTCTATGGTCTGTCTCCATTCTCTATTTCTATGCTGTCTACACAGGCTTTTCTTGGATGCCCCATGGACACTGCCCCCTGAATCATTTCACTACATGTCTCTGTTTCTTATCTGTTAGCCTGTATTGTTTTGCAAGCTGTCAAATCCCACAGATGTAGGCTCATCATGGTTATGTGTATTGGTGGTGTAATTTATACAACTGTATCAGCAAATTAGTAAACTATGTTAATAGTTGTCTTCAGAAAAGCTAATAATAAAAATAATTAATGATTAAGATCACAACTATACAGATAAAATATTCTGGTTATATAACGAGACGTTAACATCTTGTTGAAACTACAACAGAAGGAAAAGTTGAAAGCAAATGAGCCAGAGGAAAGCAATGCTATAATGGGAAGATAACATCAGTAGATGCACTGGAAAAAACCTATCAGAGTGTACCATCAAGGTAAGAGGCAGAGGATGTTGAAGATTTATGCTGCAGCTGACCTTTGCAGCTGGTGTTATCTGCTAACAGTTGTCATTAGCTACTTGCTGACTGGACAGATAAGAGGCTTGCTGTATTTCCAGAAAGTGAGGAGACAAAGAAAGAATAGAACTACTGCCCCCTGAGGCATATGGTAAGAAGCAACTACCACAAGGTTGTGCATTGGGCTGGCAATCTCATTCTGTAAACAAACTGCTGCAGAAAGAACAACTATAACAGCACATGAATGTTTAATACAGGCTTCCTACAAGGGCACCAGGTGCAATGGTGACTCTTTGCTCCAGACAGAAAAAACAAAAACAAAATGAAAGTATATGAATGACTGAATGAAAAGACAGGCAAAAGATACATGATATGACTATGTACGTGACTATATCACATGCTGGTTATGTCTGGCATTGAGACTTGTATCATTCCACAATGTTTTTGTAACTTTTTCATTATTTATAAGTTGTAAACACTGTACAAACAATATCATTTCTAAGCAGGTGTGATTTATATCATGGCCTAAACAACATATACATTAATTAATATAATTGTTAGTCAAAGACCATTTTAAGCCATACTGTACTTTTTACGTCACCTGAAGTTATGCAGTTTCTGTATCTGTGTCATACTATTTTAACTTTGCCTTTCTTCAGTAATGTAAATTATTTCATGGATGCATCTTTGCATATCTTAGGGTGGATTTTCACAATAAAGATAAAATACTTCAAACAATAATGATAAAGTAGACATTTTTATGTCTGTGGCAAAGAGCACATCTGCAATTGATACAACATTAAAATTAAAACAATTTTTCTCTTTCCCCCCCCCCCCCCCAAAAAAAAATTAATTAGATATTCTGAACAGACTGAAACTATGCACCTTTCAACAAATAGGGTTTGAGCTTCTAACCCAAGCAACCTTCCAACCTTGTGACCCTACAACAAACTCTCATGTGACTAGGACATACTACAGCTGTATAACTGAGAGGGCCTGACACTTATGCCCCAACAGTGATGTCAGTATATAAGCAATACAGGTACACTTGACACAGGAAAACTGCGGTGACCTTACAACCAATAGTGTGCTGCTGCAGGTGATAATTGCACTTAAACAGGGCAACACAGGGAATAATCACCTGGTTAGAAGCCATGGTATAGCATTACCTTTTATCACTGCTTGAAAACTGGGACATTAAAAACCATGAGATATGATTACAAAACAATGAAAATGAGACTGGATGGTTTACTTCATACAGTAAAATCAAATACTTGAATAGAACAGCACATTAAAAACATGAAAGAGGTAAGCAGAAGGAACAAACAACATGGCCATCTAACTACTGGTTAGCCTGTTGGTTCAAATAAATAAAAATATGTGAACAAGATTAATTTCAACTGATCTTAAGAAATAACAGTCCAAGCTATAACTAAGCTATAGGAGACACAAATACTTGTCTATGTATAACAACACTGGTAATGGAAATAACTAACATAGATGGAACTGTGTTACTGAACTCAAAGACAAATTCACAGCAGAAAGAAAAATGAATAAAATCTAATGAGAAACTTAAGCTACAGCTGTTTTTTTCTCTACAGAATCTGGATTTCACTACTGTATACTGCCAGCTTCAAGTGCTCTGACTATGCTGTGAGTAAACACACTTCAGTGTTTCAAAAGTCATGTTTTCAATGAAAAACATAATTTGTAACACCAATTCCTTTACATAACAAGCTACACAAAACTTTTTGAAACTAACAGTTTTATGACATGATAAACAGCTTTTGAAACTAAAGTTTTATGCTGTTTTTTTCTTCTCAAGAATCTGGATTTCCCTCCTATCTACGGCAAGCTTCAAGTGCTGTGACTAAATCTATTGCAGTGTTTCAAAAATCATGTTTGGTATGAAAACAAAAATACATACATTTTACCACCAAATACTTATATGACATGATATTAACAAAATGTTTTGACACCAAATATTTTATCTGATAATTTTTGACACTAACATTTTTATGTCCAGATACACAGTTCCAGAAACTCATGTTTTATAAGACAATCGTGCACAGTTATTTCCAAAACTCTTCTTTTTAATGGCAACATGCACACATTTTCCTAAACTCATGTTTTAAATGACAAGCTACACACAACTAAAAACAAACACAAAACAAGTATGTAATGCCCAAACTCAAACCTCTTGGCATGAAATTCCCATCTCAATTTTATGACAATATGGTAACTACGTTCAGAAATCTGATATAATACGAACTTGTCATAGTAATATGCATACTGTTTCCTGTGTTAACTAGATACAAATCTAATTATGAAGATGACATACAGGGTTCCCTGAAAATAAATTGTACTTTTTTGTTGTTGTGCTACTTCCAAACATCATGTCACATCAGATAATTAGCACCTACTATTGCACAATTTCATCATGCAAGACAAGCTGCTACAGAAACCACAAATGAAGCGCTATCATGCCTGCTTCTAGTATCAGGGCAACTGCATTAGTTCCTGCAAAAATGGTCAACTACAGTAGTGGCACGATGCTACTTAAGGAGAGGACAAGGAGGAGAAGAAACCGAGTTTGACTAGTCTTTCAGGTGTTACGATTTTCTTGCATTATTATTGTTCTTTTTTCACTCATCACCGTTGTTGTTTACATTTTCATCTGCTTGTATCGTTCATTTGGTGTATGTTTCTCATCATCGTATGTTTTTGTAGTACCTATATGTAATTCTTGTCCTTGTCACCTGTTTCCTTACCAGTTTTACAGCAGCCTCTTCATTTATTGTCATATACTAACTAGTCTTTGAAACCCTGTTCTATAATGTACCACAAAAATGACATACATTGTACCACTAAATACAAACATGATATCTACACAAATGACCACGCTCTGTAGAATACCAGTAACGTGCAGTTTAAACCTGGACTTCTATGCAGTTTATTCTAATTATGTATCATTTTGATTCAAATGACTTTTTTTTTAAAACATAAAACTGAAATAATCATGTCAAGGATTCCCTTGACGGGATTCAACTCACAACTTCCATTACTTTCTGATTGTGTGTTAAGTGATTTGTTAGAAGGCATTGCCTATAAGTTTTAAGGATCCTTTAAACTAAATTCATAATTTTTCTTTCTGCTCCTCATGGAGCATGGAGATCCCACTACAGCTGGTCCCTTTGCAAGAAGCTTGGACTAAAGCATTGATGAGGCTTCTGTAGTGACTTGTTTTACATGATGAGGTTGCCACAACCTCCTATTACTCGCCAGAGTAGTCCATTTCTTTATCTCCTAAGAAACCCCTGGGGACTACAAGGGGCAGCATGATGATAAATTATTCTTTTTTTCCTCTGCCTTTAATCTCCCTTTTGGGGTAAGGCCCTCAATTAGTTCACGTCAAGTTCTTCCCCAGCTTTTCTTTACCCTTCTCATATCTGTCTCCAGTTCTCTTCTCCATGCATTGTTTGAGTCTCCCTTTATTTATTTTATTTTTCACCCTGGAGATTCCAGAATAAGGACTTGCTTGTGACACTATTAGACTATATATTGTGACCAAAGTGTCCTCTCCACTGTTGCCTGTTTCTATACCGCATGTTTCAGTAGAATCTGTCTGATTCTTTCCAATAATTCCACACTGGCAATCAGGTCAGATTATTTTAATCCTTCTTTTCAACACAAGCATCTATTTATGAAAGTTTTTTAACATCTTGATTGTTTTTTTTGCTTTACTCCGTGTTTCAGAGGCGAATAACAGGCATTATCTATTTGAAAATTCTTATTTTTGTACTGGATTTGATCTTTAATTTCAATCTTTCAAAATGCAATGAAAGTTTCCCTTACCTTGTTTTTATGCTTAACTTAATAATATTTAATAACTTAATAATAAATTAATAATATTATTGTACAGTGATAAGTATTCTGCATTCTAAATTGTTTCAAACGTGATTTTAAAATTAGATTTTAAAACCAGGATTCCAAACATCTGTATGATCCACCAGCAGAAAATGGTAAGCCAGGCCACTAATAAGTCGCTGAACAAATTGCAAGGTTTAAGTATGCTTTGTTTCCACAGTGTAAACAATAACATCAAACTGTTAACGTCATAACTATTTTTGTCAGCAAAATCTGACCACTGGTAAAACAAACATACTCCTGGAGAGATGATCAGCGAGGCAGCTCTGTTATGTGTTTCTGTAGGTGTTTCATCATGCCAAACAACTTAATCCTTTTAGCACCTGCAGGAAGAAAGTGACAATGCTTCTGAAGCCAGAACAACAGTCATCTTTTCCCATCAACTACCACTATTCTTACTAGAAGTTCTACAACTACAATCACCACCACACCAGCTAACATTACCACTACTAATGCTGCTGCAATTACTAATACTAATACTATTATTATTTCTATTTCTCCCACCACAGCATTGCTACCACCACAACCATTATTATCATTACTACCACCACAACCATTATTATCATTACTACTGTTACCACTAACAACAATAACAACAAAAAAAAAAGAAAACTAAACAACAACAAAATTAAAAACTAAGGAAGGATACCAACTACAAGTTTTTTTTTTTTTCTTTTCTGATTTCTGAATAAGTTTTGTCCTTCCACCAAATACCTAGGATGTGGCATAGACACCTTAGATGGAAGGTATTGAGTCTTCTTTCTTGCTTAGCATAGGTTGTCCATGTCTTGCTCCCATATAGAAGCGTGCTGGTGACACAGGCATTATATACCGTAGCTTTGGTTTTCATTGTGAGTTTGGAGTTTCCCCAAACACGAGTTGTAAGGCAGGCAAAGATGGCTGTAGCTTTGCCAAAGCAGCTGTCAATTTCTGTGTTCAGAGAGTTTGTCATTGATGGTGGACCCCTGGTATGTGATGTGGTGCACCACTGCCAATTCATAGTTATCGATAGTGATCATCATCATGTGACGTATTCTTTCCAGAACGTTGTCTCCATTACAGCTGCTCTGAACGCATCACGATTCTGGGCAAGTCTGGGCAAGTCAACCTGCATCAGCCAAAGACAAGTTCAGACTCTCTATGATGTCATGGGTCCACTGTCGTCTAGGTCGACCCCTTCCCCTTTTTCCAGGGACCATGCCTTCCATCACTGTTTTTTCCAGACTATTGTGTCTTTTTATATGACCGAAAAATTTCAGCTTCCTTATTGCGATGGTATTTAGGAGCCAATGTTCCTGTACGTTTAGTGAGTGCAGTACTTCTCTGTTGGTCTTTTTTTCTGTCCAGGGTATTCTCAACATCCTTCTGTAGCGTTTCATTTCGAATGATGTAATCTTTTTTGCAACTGTTTTATTGAGTGTCCAAGTCTCGCAGCCGTATGTTGCTACTGGGAATATACATGCTCTGATTAGTTGTAACTTTGTTTCTTTGCTTGTGCCTTGCCATAGGTTTTTCATCTGTATTAGTTTATGTGAAGCAATTGCAAGTCTTCTTTTAATTTCTACTGACAGTCGCCAGAGCTGTTGATGACTGATCCTAAGTATTCGAATTCATTAACACTTTCCAGTTCTTCGTTATCAATTTCAATTTCTGGTTTGGTCTTTACTTTGTCTGTTGTCAATACTTTGGTCTTCTTGGTGTTTAGGTATAGATTCTGGGCCTCGCTGTGTTTTTTGGTGGACAGAATTAATTGTTCAAGTCCTTCTGGGTTGGTCGATAGGAGGACTGTGTCGTCAGCATATCTGATTTCCTGGATCTGGTACCCGCCGATGTTAAATGAGTCAAACTCTGTGTGTTCTTGGTCATCTCTTACGTTTCTCATGATATTCTCGGCATAAATGTTAAACAGGTAAGGGGAAAGGGTACAGCCTTGTCTTACTCCTTTCTGTACTTCAAACCATTCTGATGTTTCCCCCTCTATTTTTACGGCTGCCTGTTGTTCTTGGTACAGCAGTGCGATGAGTTGTATAAGGTGGTTTGGAAATCCCATATTTTTCATAATAGCCCATAACTGCTGATGTTGTACAAAATCGAAAGCTTCGGTGTAATCAATGAAACAAGTTTTTATGTATGTAAATACTGCATCGGTGTGCAATTTGTAAATCGATAGTGATAACTGGTGCAAAATCCACATCCTAACCCAGCAGATTAGTTTTCTTTAGACTTATTGTTAGCCCAATGTCCTCGCATGCTTGGGAAAAACGATTCATAAAGCTCAGGAGCTCTAGTTGAATTTGAATGACCACTGCAGCGTCATCGGTAAACAACAAGTCATACATTTCTACTACAACTGCAAAGTGTGACAAGGCCAAAGTGTTCTGTTAACACCTTCAACAAATAAAAATGCAAATAACCACAGTCTAATGTAAACGGTTAATATCTTTTCCAAAATACAAAGATATTATATTACATTATGACTACTTGGTCTTATCTGGGATGGGATACACAAAAGCAGACAAGAAAGGAAAGAGTAAATTAATCTACATGCACAAAGACAGAAATGATAAAATCATATCACAATCGCTGAGTCCTCAGCATGAGGCTAGCTACCTTATCATATAAAAAAACATTGCTACAGAAACCACCACTGTAAAAGAATGTGAATGCTAGGTACAGGCTTCCTGCAGGCTCCAGAAGGAGCATAAAGGAACATGATGATGATGATGTGTCCTCTGACAGCCTTATCTTTATTTGTTTCATCATAGATTATGCATGTATGTTAGTCTGCCCTTTCCTTTCTGTACTTTTGTGCATCAAGTCCCTGATGAAGACCTTGTAGTCTTTTTTCACTGACGCTTGTCTAGTTCTTGTCATTAGTTCTTCTTCTTCTTCTTCTTCCTCGTTCGCCCTGAAAAGGACAGTGGTTGCGTTGTGTCTGTTTACGCCTAAGCTGTGATATCTGCACCTTTCGGTCGACACATCCAACTTCAGCACGGCATTTTTTAGGGACCGGGTTTGCCTTCCCATTGCGATCCGCACTCGCTCAGCCAGACTGCACTGCTGCAGACTGTTTCCAGGACCACCACGTGGAGGTGGAGCGCGGTCTTGTACATTATTCCATATTAGTGATCTTGTCATACCACTTCAATCCTTGTCCTTGCATTAATCACCTCTTAAATATGTCTCAGGGCGTAGGTGTCCTATTATTTCCTTGTCTTTTCAGTGACCCACCAGGATCTATACACGTTAAAACGCTTTTGCCACTTAGAAAACATTAACTACACAGAAGCAAACTCTTCACTTTTCTTTAAAATGGTTCAAATTAAACATAAAGGCTTGGTCTTGTGATATTCTGATAACAAATGCCCTCACAAATGATGACAAAGACTTCCAACATACCAAAGAGGCTTTCCATCTGGGCATCACATAACAACAACTGTTTGTTTTTAGGATCCTGCAAGAAAGTAATCACTAATAATAAAGCAAATACTGCACATACAGACAAACATATATCTATATATAAGCTACAACCATCCATTAACATTTAGTTTACCTGTTACTGTAGAAAATGCTGCACACAATAAATTGTTTTGGAAATCTGTGACCAACATGAACAGTTTCTACAAAGTTCATGTTTTTAACATTAGCACTGTCATTTTAATAAGTCTAACCAACAACAAAAAAATGCATTAAATCCAATAAATGTGCAAGGCATTATATTAATCTGATCAGTATTCCATAAATTTTGCTGCAAGAATCGATGACTGCTATTATCTTTAAAAATATTATTTCTGATTCCAAAAATCCGTACCCTGGGTGCTGTTCAATAAATCAATAATTAGGTAAAATTATCATCTTAAATGTAGTTCGTAAGGAGCATTTTTTAATAAACTCGTAGAACCATGCAAATACTGGATATCTATTAGCAAAAGGATGTGTAAATGTTGAACTTTACCACGTGGTAATCACAACTTTATTCTATGTATATAAAGACTCAACAGATATACAGATACTGCTGGCTAAAAGAAATGAGAAAAATATTGTGAAATAATTCAATAATACAGTTTAACACATTTTCAATGCCACCACTAACTACAGGCATACCTCGACTTTCATCGCTTCGCTCTTTCGTCGGTTTTCAATTATAACCATGTTTCCAAATTTCGTCGCTTGCTTCGCTCTTTCGTCGCATTTCGTCACCACCGCGCGCCATCTTGTTTCTTTCGTCATTTTGAATAGAAGTCATTCGGTGTGCACAGTTTTTTTTTAATTGTTCGCATTGAATACTACTTATTTTTGTGATTAAAATAACCAAACTATTCATTCTATATTATTTTTGTGATTATACTGTAAACAGTTCATAGTTATTTTTGTGATAACAGTATAATGGCAGTGTTCATATCGTGATTATAAGACACGTGTACAGTTTTCATACTATACTTTTTTGTGATTAGGCCCTATACAGCACTACTTATTGTTGTGCTTTAATATATTCATAATGGGTCCTAAGTGTAGTGAGGAAGTTAAAAGACACCATAAGGTTCTCAATTTGCAAGAAAAGCTTGAGCTAATCAAGCTTAATGAACAAGGCATCTCAAAAGCTGCCAAAGATAGGCTTACTATGTTGCTAGGTGCTAATGCAGCTGACGACTGCAAGCTAAAGCCTATGCTCATTTATCATTCTGAGAATCCTAGGGCCCTGAAAAATTATTTAAAGTCTTCCCTTCCAGTTCATTTCAAGTCCAATAAAAAAGCCTGGATGACTGGTGAATTATTTACAACTTGTTTCACTGCAGTTGAGGATTATTGCAAACAACAGAGTATTCCCTTTAAAATCCTACTGCTCTTAGATAATGCTCCAAACCACCCAAGAATTGTGCTTGAGGCTCACAAAGAAATTAAAGTTGTGTTTCTGCCTCCAAACACAACTTCTTTGCTGCAGCCTATGGACCAAGGAGTAATTTCATCATTTAAATCTTACTATATCAGACAGACGTTTGCCAAGGCTATAGCTGCACTAGATGCTGATGTTGATGAGGGGCCTAAACAAAAGAAATTAAAAGCCTTTTGGAAAGGATTCAATATTCTGGATGCCATCAAAACTATCAGAGATGCATGGGCTAATGTTAAAGAATCCAATCTGAAAGGCGTTTGGAAAAAGTTGATTCCCTTCTTAATGGACAACTTTGAAGGGTTTGAAGAAACAGTGGAGGCCATCACTTCAAATGTTGTGGAAATAGCTCAGCAGCTGGAACTGTAAGTAGAGGCTGAAGATGTTAGAGAGCTGCTTGAGTCTCATGATCAGCTCCTAAGTGATGAGGATCTCCTGATGATGGAAGAACAAAGAAGACTCTTGAATGAACAGGAAGCCATGCCTGAAGATACAGCTCAGCCTAAGGAGATGACCACCAAAGAACTGGAGGCCGGAATCACCAAAATAGAGGACGCAATTGCATATTGGGAAAGGGTGGATCCCAATTTCGACAGAAGTTCTAAAGTAAATAGTGGGTTAGAACACCAAATAGCCTGTTACAGAGAACTTCTTAGGGAAAGGAAGAAGACATCAATGAGGCAAACGTCCTTGCTCTCCCTTTTCAAGACACAACCGCCACAACCAACTTCAGTCACCCCTCTCCCTAACCCTTCACATTCCGAGCCATCAACATCAGCCCCAGCCCCTGTTAGATCTCCTTCTCCTAAAAGAATTAGATTGAGTTCCTCTAGTTCTGAAGATGAGCCTCCTCAATAGTCTCCATCTGATTTTCTAAGTCTAGAATCCCCCTAAATCACCAACATTCAAAACTGTACATACTGTATATATTCATCGTCTACTTGCTCAAGAATGATTTTAAGGTAAGATGTTATTTACATATTTTTTTATTTATTACTGTATTTTCTTTATTCTTATGTTTATTTCTGTTTATTTAGGTGTTGCACACATTCGCAAGTGTTATATAGTTAGTTATTTATGTTTTTTGGTGGCCCTGATGCATTTGCAAGCTAAATAAAGGCTATGCTTCGACTTTCGTCGATTTTAGACTTTCGTCAGTGCTCTGGTCCCTAACCTGTCAAAAGAGTAAGGTATGCCTGTATATATTTTATTTGGAAAAGAACCTTATTCTATTATGATCCCCATCTCTCAATTAACCAATCAATGCAATAGAATCTGCTGACTCTGCCAAGCCATCTAACCAGCAACTAAACAAAGCATACATTTATTTTCACAAAACTAAAACCATAACATCTACATCTAGGGTCGGCAATTGGTCGATCACAATCTACAGGTAGATCCTATGGGATGATCTGGTAGATCTTTATGTGACAGAGGAGGAAAATATAAAGAATTTTTAAGTTACAGAAATTCCAGACTAACCGCCCCCCACCAACATTTAAAGCGCTGTATCACCATGATTACAGGTAATTTGTTTCTGTGTTGCCAGCAAAACTCACAAGCTACCTTACTCAAATTTACTTCATTCGTAAACTACATTACATGGTAAAGCAATTTTTATTTAGAAGTGAAGTTAACTTTTTGGTAAAAAATTTTGTCTCTTCATTTTCCCCGTGTTCTTTTGATGGAATTGTGAGAAGCAGACCGTCTGGTAGAGATAAAAATGAAATATATGCTGCACACATTCCAACCTAATGCTCTGAAACCTTAAACAGACATGATTTTAATAAGGTAGCTCTTAAGAGAGTCTGGTGTTTCTAATGAACCATAAGTCAGAAGAGTTCAGGACCACCACTGGTGTAAGACAAGGTGATATCCTATCACCTTACCTCTTCATACTCCTTATGGACGATGTCATCATGGCATGTAAGGAGAGAACAAGAAAGTATTCAGTGGGGTACTGGAAGATGAGACAGGTCTATATTTCGGAGCTGGCATTTGCTGGTGATGTTGCCCTGATTGCTAAATCAGAGGCACATCTCCAATCCAACCTGCAAGTCTGGAAGGAAGAGCTGGAGAAGAGAGGGATGGTCATAAGCAGCTCTAAAACAAAATCCATGGTGATATCACGAGAAGTATTGAAGACATCAGATTAAGCTGGGAGAACAGGTCCTGGAGCAGGTCGACCACTTTAAATACCTCGGAGCTATTATAGACCGAAAGGGAGGCATCAAAGAAGAGTTGGCCACTCGAAAAGCAGCAGCTGGGAGACTTTTTCAGGCCATAAATCGAGGATTCCTCAGCAAGAGAGAGGTTGGCAAGAAAACGAAGATGGCTGTATACCGCTCCACCTATGTCCCAGTCTTGACATATGGATGCGAGTCATGGGCAATGACTACAACCCATAAAAGCCAGATCCAAACCTCAGAAATGAGGTATCTGAGGAAGGTGGTTGAAGTAACAAAAAGAGACATGGTACGCAACCAGACGATACGTCAAGGCCTTAAATCCTACCCCCTGCAGACCCAAGTAGAACAGTCCCAATTAAGATGGTTTGGCCATGTCTGCAGAATGGGAGAAGATCGGATACCACGACAAGCATGGGAAACAAAGAGCCAAGGATCCAGACCCAGAGGATGACCCAGAGTCCGCTGGGAGGACAACATTAAACAATCTTTGAAGGACCGAGGACTAGAATGGAACCAGGCCAGGAGGAAGACAGCCAATAGGATAGTCTGGCGCTCTCTCTTCCAAACCTCTACACCTCACGGTAGAAGGGGAACGACTAAGTAGTAGTAGGTGTTTCTAATGTACATCCCTCAGCTCCTGGATTGCCTACCGCTGCTCTACACCCTTCAGGATCACATGATCAACAAAACATTTAAAAAACATTAACAAAACAGTACATTTTCTTATTTGATTCTTGCAGCCAAACAGGCATCATACCTGAAGATTCCTCTCCACTATCAACCACAAAGTCATCACCACTGATCTTGGCATCTGCAAGTAAAATTAATAAAAAGATTTTTAAAGCCATGGTCAACTTTGGTAAATATAAGAACAATCATTAAAGGTTACCTGCTCCTTACTGGCTTACTTCCACACAGAGCTAAAATTGCAAAATTGTCCCGCTCCTTACTGGCTGACTTCCACATAGAGCTAAAATTGCCAATTTGTCCTGCTCCTTTCTCGCCGACTTCCACACAGAGCTAAAATTGCCAATTCATCCCATTCCTTACTGGCTGACTTCCACACAGAGCTAAAATTGCCAATTCGTCCTACTCCTTTCTCGTCTACTTCCACACAGAGCTAAAATTGCAGATTTGTCCCGCTCATTACTGGCTGACTTCCACATAGAGCTAAAATTGCCAATTCGTCCTGCTTCTTTCTCGTCTACTTCCACACAGAGCTAAAATTGCAGATTCATCCCGCTCCTTACTGGCCAACTTCCACACAGAGCTAAAATTGCAAAATTGTCCCGCTCCTTACTGGCTGACTTCTACATAGAGCTAAAATTGCCAATTTGTCCTGCTCCTTTCTCGCCGACTTCCACACAGAGTTAAAATTGCCAATTCATCCCATTCCTTACTGGCTGACTTCCACACAGAGCTAAAATTGCCAATTCGTCCTGCTCCTTTCTCGTCTACTTCACACAGAGCTAAAAATTGCAGATTAGTCCCGCTCATTACTGGCTGACTTCCACACAGAGCTAACATTGCCAATTTGTCCTGCTCCTTTTTCGTCTACTTCCACACAGAGCTAACATTGCAGATTCGTCCCGCTCCTTACTAGCCGACTTCCACACAGAGCTAAAATTGCCAATTCATCCCGCTCCTTGCTGGCCAACTTCCGCACAGAGCTAAAATTGCCAATTCATCCCGCTCCTTGCTGGCCAACTTCCACACAGGGTTAAAATTGCCAATTCATCCCGCTCCTTACTGGCCAACTTCCACACAGAGCTAAAATTGCCAATTCATTCTGCTCCTTACTGGCCAACTTCCACACAGAGCTAAAATTGCCAATTCATCCCGCTCCTTACTGGCCAACTTCCACACAGAGCTAAAATTGCCAATTCATCCTGCTCCTTACTGGCCAACTTCCACACAGAGCTAAAATTGCCAATTCATCCTGCTCCTTACTGGCCAACTTCCACACAGAGCTAAAATTGCCAATTCATCCTGCTCCTTACTGGCCAACTTCCACACAGAGCTAAAATTGCCAATTCATCCTGCTCCTTACTGGCCAACTTCCACACAGAGCTAAAATTGCTAATTCATCAGCATCATTTCTCTTTTTGCTCATTATAGAACACAGAGACACCAGTGCAGCTGGTCCCCTCCTCCATGTGCTCATCCAGTTTTAGTTTTTTATGTCATAAGGTTGCTAGTCCCCTGTTCCCCCCCCCCCCCCCCATAAACAAGTGATATTAGTAGCCTCTTATGACATGCCTGAGGAAGCAGTTATCCTATTCTCTCCTTGTTTCCTCAGACCCCCCCCCCCCTGGGGGGGGGGGGGGGGGTGGGGGGGGAACTACTCGGGGAAAAACTGTTAAATATTTGCAAGCAGTCAAATCCAGGTTTAATTAAACAATGATTAATGTTGTCTCAAAATGTTCTAATTTTTCCATCACATATTTTTGTCAATTTTATCCACATTTTTTGTTCCCACAGAACACAGGGCTGCAACTACAGATCATAGGCCCCATTTGTGTCCAGCTGCTTTGATTCTGCCCATAAGCTCATTTGTCCATCAAAACCATGTGTCTTTCTCCACTTCCATCCAGTTTTTCTGTGAGCTGAATGGTCTGAACCACCTTGTCTGATGAGTCATACGTCAAAGCTAATCTGGCCTTTCCTGTTTTGTATTCTTCCACCACTGACTTGAAAGGAAATACGAGATTTGCTTTCTTGTAGCACTGCATTACATCTGATAGACCTAGTGGCACTTATAACAACTTCCTGGCGAATTTGTTGATCTTTCTCTCTAAAGCCTCTACTGTACTTTTGCATATTTCACATATAGATAGTGACCATAGCATTTTAGGGATACCAGGAATTAAGACACCATATTTTGAACTTTCCTGTGCATCTGCTTCAGCCAATGATCTGTTATTTTGTCTTTTAATAGGCAAAGTACATACTACCACGACGTTTTACAGGTTCCTCAATGATGGTATGGCTTCTTTGGTTTGACACTGTGGATGTGGTCTCAGTTGTCTCCCCTTTCATGAGTGATAGGCTTCTAGACTTCTTAGGTTACATGCTCAATCTGCACCAGGTGATACGTTCTTCCACATATGCTATTATTACTTGGATCTGGTTGTCATCTCATGTCAGAATTGTTGCATCATCCATGAAATATATAAGTGGTGGTTGGTGACACCCTGCTGTAAGCTTTGAAACTCTCACGAGTCCTTCAGCCCCTTTGAAAATTACCTGCATAGCCAACACAACCAATATCAGAGAAATTGTTCATCCCTCGCAATTCCTTCTTGCAGGTGAATCTGTTTTGCAGTGTAATCTCTAGCTTCAACACTGCTACAATTTCTTAGACCTGACATAACATCTGGTGTGGACCGATCCATATGCATTGGCTGGATCCAACCAGATTACACAGAGGTTTGTTCTCTCAGATTTTACTCTGTGAATTGCTTCCCACATCATCGTGGCATGCTCTACACGTTCTGTGGTACCTGGGAACTACCATTTTGGATGGCAGTATCAGTGTACCCATTCTCAAGCAGATATGTAGTGAGCCTTTTAGCCATCACTGAGAAGAATTATCTTTCCTTCCACACAACTTGCCTGAACTGACTTAGCACCTATGGAATTCTGCTCTTTTGGTATGTACATTCAATTTGCCTTATTCCAGTCTTTACTTATGTACTGGTTTTTCTGTGCATCTTTCAACATTCTGTGAAGTCATTTCAGCATCCCAGAACTCAATGCATGTGAAACTAATAGAACCAGGAGCTAGGTAGCATCACGTTTAAAATGTTTACAACTAACTTCTGTAAATGATCTAAAACAGTTTACAACTAACTAGCATATAAACATGATAAAACCTGACAACCCACTGGTATAAACATCAGTAGACACACAACAAATAATGGTGAAATTGTACTCACGTTTTTTCTTTTTCTCATTGTCCTTTTCTCTTTCCTTCTTTGTTATGGGCTGAAACAGGTTTTACAAAGTGTCATTTTCAGAACAAGTATCAATTCTATTATACACTTACAGACATGCTAGAACTGTTATCTCTGAATAAGCAAAATTCAGTAAAGTAATTCACTAATACTTCTCTTACGATCTCTGTACACGTACGTATCCCACAATCTGAAATGCTCGGGGATAGCAGTGTTTCTGAAATCAGATTTTTTTAAGTTTCCAGATTTCGCCCAAAAAATTGGTTCGAAAACTGCCCAAAAATCGGTCGGAAAAACTTTCGATTTTTTGAATATTTCAGATTCTGGAATACTAAGCAGTATTAACTAAAGACTAAAAATGTGTATAGAACTCAGTTTTAAAATGAATAAAACAATGATAATACAGGATGTTTTCAGATAATCCCTTGTAATCAGCAGTCCTAAACAGGTAAAAGGATATGAAATTTCTAAAGACTGAGGAAATAACAATGGACAAGAGACACATAGAACAAAAATCAGCAATAAAACATATGAAACAAAACAGAATAGCAAACAACCAAAACCAAAAGACATCACCTAAAGAACTGACAAGAAAATAGCTAATAAACTAAAGGAACAAAGTCAAATATGGCATAATCTCTAGAGATCTACAAAGTGTGGATACAACAACTGTAACATGTGGATACAACAACTGTAACATGTGGATACAACAACTGTAACATGTGGATACAACAACTGTAACATGTGGATACAACAACTGTAACATGTGGATACAACAACTGTAACATGTGGATACAACAACTGTAACATGTGCGGAAGTAAATGAAGATTAACAAAAAAGGAACACACATATTAAGCTTGAACAAATAAACATTTATTTCAATGCTTCTTTTAGTGAAACTTTGCATGTGACAATAGAAATATGATTATTAGCATTAACTTTTTCACAGATCAAAGTATCTGAATATAAGTCTTTAGCATTTCTAGTGGTTTCATGCGGCTTTTAAAGGCACTGAAGCTTTTCTTTCTAGATTTCTGTACTGATTCAATAAAAAGTAATTTAGATACCACGACATGTCATGCTGTTTAAGAATTAATGCAAAAACATGCAGATAAACAATGTCAAGAAGAGATCAAGGAAATAATGATAATACTGGCCAAGAGACAAATATATAGGACCAACCACTGTGCTCAGAAGTACTTACAGCTGCTGCTCGTCGACGACGGAGACCCATTTCTTCATCCTGCAACTTTTTGGCCAGATCTTCATCATCCATCTAAACAATAATAATACAAAAATGAAAATAAAATGGTAAGCACACAATCCAGGACAAGGAATCATGGATGGCACCAACCTTTTAGTCAAAGACTCTAATTCTACAGTTATATGCTTTATAGCAAACGTAATAAAGATATTCAGTCAGTTTTAAATTGTGCTTAGCTGGTGGTCATATAAGAATGACTCCAATATGCCTCCATGCATACATAATTACTGCAATACTCCATTTCAGATGGAAATGCTCCCTGTCTTTATTGCCTTTATGCATGCCACTGAAATCTAGCAAATCAAATCAGCTTGTTGGAATAAAAAAATACATATTTTAAAAATTTTTTAAAAAAGAGACCAAAAAAAAACAATCTTAGCTTCATCTTTAGTTATAAAACAAAAATCAGAATCTTCAGCTGAAGTTTTAAGGCAGTCCTACTGGATGTGGAAGTGAACCTCTGTCTGTGATGCTAATTACACTCTCATTGACTCTTGAAATCACCCACACACTTCCAGGGATTTTTCTTTGTGGTGAAACATGTTAAGAACCAAGCACTGCATACTAAGCTTGGAGGGGTCACTTGAGCCTCTGATGCAACTCTGGCTTTTACGTAGTTGGCTGCATGCAGCAGGATCTCACTATGGACCCATGATAGGCAGTGGGAGCTGAGAAGTGGCTCTGTGTAGGACGTGACAATTCCTTGGAACAGCCTAGAACCAGAGCACAGTATTTTAGCTCTGCATATTTGAAGAGCCCCCTTGGATGGCGGGGAATGCACAGTTTGTCACGCACTTCTTCCTCTTAGCTTGTGACGATCTTTTAAATGCAAGCCAGGCTGGAGAAACTGAAACTCATGACTTTAACTAAACATGTTTTGGAATGGCAGAAAAGCCAGAGGAAAAGCCTAGATCTTGAGTGTAGATAAAACCAAACAGTCTTCAACTTGGTATTGGCTTCAAAAGAGCAAGAAGCTCAGCAGCCCTAGTTAAACAACAGTAATTATGTGAATTCTGGTGTTATCTAAAGAAGCACAGAAAGCACTCATTGAATGGGAAGCCGTTGGACCCAGAATAATAACAGCTACTTTTAAAACAGCTAAAAAGAAAATAAATATAAATGTCATCCAATGTTATACACCAACTAATGACAAAGAAGAGTCTGTGAAAGAAGCATTTTATACTAGACTACAGGAAATTATGGAAAAAGTAAAAAGAAGAGACATCAGAATTTTGATGGGTGACATGAATGCAAAGATAGGTACAGTCAACACCGGCTTTGAAGAAATCATGGGAAAATATGGGCTAGGAATAATGAATGAAAATGGGGAACTATTCTCAAACTTCTGTGCTTCAAATCAACTGGCTATAGGAGGAAGCATGTTTCCACATAAGAGAATACACAAGGCAACATGGATATCACCAGACCATAGAACAGAAAATCAGATTGATCATATATGCATAAACAAGAAGTTTAGATCATCATTGCAGGATGTAAAGGTATATAGAGGAGCAGATGTAGCATCAGATCACCACCTTCTGATAGCCAAAGTAAAAATGAAACTCAAGGGATATGCAACAATGCAAAATTATAGACAACAATTTAATGTAGGACATCTAAGAAATCAAGAAACAAGAGACAAATTTGCAGTCACAATATCCAACAAATTTCAAGTGCTCTAACAGCTGGAAGATGTAGAGAATACAGAAGACTATTGGCAGTAAATCAAAACTGTATGGAATGAGACGTGGAGAAATACTGGGGAAAAGGGAACGACAACAAAAAGCATGGATAACAACAGAAACCATCAATAAGATAAAAGACAGAAAAAACAAGAAAGCAGAACACAAGCAAAACCAGAAGTTCCAAAGCCAAGGCTCAAGAAGTGTACACAGAAGCAAACAAAGAAGTAAAAAGAAGTATCAAAAGAGACAAGAGGAAGTATATTGAGGAGTTGGCAAGAGAGGCAGAAGATGCTGCAGCCAAAGGAAATATGAGAGAACTGTATAGCAACACAAAGAATCTAACAGGGAAATACAAGCAAACAAGTTGCCTCATAAAAGACAAGAATGGAAAACTGCTCAGCAATATACAAGAGCAAATGAAGAGGTGGACAGAATATTTTGAGGACCTTCTCAATAGACCAGCTCCACAAAACCCCCCGGACATCCAGCCAGCATAAGAAGAGCTACAAATTAACGGTGAAAGACCAACGAAGTAAGAAATAAAGAAAGCCATAAAGCTTCTAAGAGATGGAAAAGCGTCTGGACCTGATGGCATTCCAGCAGAGGCAATCAAAGCAGATATCGACTCGGCTACAGAGATGTTATATAAATTACTTGGTAAAGTCTGGGAAAAGGAAGAGATACCAGCAGAATGGAAGGAAGGATATCTGGTTAAGTTGCCTAAGAAGGAAAATTTACAAGAGTGCACAAATTATAGAGGAATAATGTTACTATCAGTGCCAGGAAAAGTATTAAACAGGATTATCCTTGAGAGATTAAAAGAGTCCATAGACAAGAAACTGAGAGACGAACAAGCAGGTTTTTGACAAAACAGATCATGTACAGACCAGATAGCCACTTTGAGAATAATAGTTGAACAAAGTCTGGAATGGAATTCACCACTATACATCGGATTTGTGGACTACGAAAAGGCATTTGACAGTGTAGACAGAGAATCACTTCAGAAATTGATGAGGCATTATGGAGTTCCCCTGAAGATCATTAATTTAATAAAGAAAACATATGAAGACATGACATGCAGAGTTCTTCACGAAGGACAGCTTACAGAACCGTTTGGGATAAGAACAGGAGTGCGCCAGGGATGCCTCTTGTCTTCATTTCTTTTCTTACTAGCAATAGACTGGGTTATGAGATCATCAAAAACACACAACAGAAATGGAATCCAGTGGACTCTGACTAAGCAGTTGGATGATCTGGATTTTGCTGATGACTTGGCTCTTCTGTCCCATAACTGTAATCAGATGCAGGACAAATTGAAAACACTCGACGAGAGGTCACAGCAATTGGGTCTGAAAATACACAGGGAAAAGACAAAAGTAATGAGAATAAATGCAGGTAATGATAACAGGGTTGAACTTGAAGAAACACCAATACAAGATGTAGAGTCGTACACATATCTTGGCAGCAATATAGACAACGTTGGAGGGTCAGACAGTGATATCAAAATAAGAATACAAAAAGCAAGAGGAGCTTTCATTGCATTGGGAAATATATGGAGATCAAGAGAAATCGAATCCAACACGAAAATAAGAATCTTCAACTCAAATGTGAAGTCAGTCCTATTGTATGGCTCTGAGACATGGAGAACAACAAAGACAACAACCAAAAAGCTACAGACTTTCATAAATGGGTGCTTGTGTAGAATAGAGGGATCGAAATGGTATCTTCTTCTTCTTCTTCGTACACTCTCTGACGTCCACTTGAATGTTCTCAAAGAAAGCAGTAGTCAGTTTGAGGTTATTTGAATCCCCGTAGAGTTTTTCCACGAAAGGAGCTGGCGTCGGCCATATGCACTTTCTCTGTACCACATACAAGAGGCAACTTTGAAGCAGATGTTCAGCTGTCATTTTATCAGTGCCACAGTTACACTGATCAGTAGTTCCTATCTTTATCTTGTTGAATAGATGGTATCTCAATCTGTTGTGGCCAGTGCGGAGTCTGAAGATTACCACTTGTTCTCTTCTGTGGAGCTGGTAGTAAGCATCATTCTGTGTGTGCCCGGGATGTTCAACATTCCATTTGTTTCTGTATCTGATTCTGATAAAACTCTTTGCCTCCTCAAAAGTTATGCTTGCATCAGGCTGAGGTAGATGTGAACCTTCTTTTACCATTCTGTCAGCCTCTTCATTGCCGGTGATGTTACAATGAGATGGGATCCATTGGATCACAACACTTTTGAATCGTTGACAAAGTTTGTGGAGCACTATTCTGAGATCATCCAGGTCTGTATTATTTTGGCTTTTCAACGTTGCAATTACTGACTGTGCATCAGTAAAGAAAGCAACTTGCCTCTCTGCGCTTTCTTCTGTCAATATAACTTCTGCTGCAGTTTTCAAGGCCTCTGCCTCTGCTCTGAAGTTGCTGGAGAATCGTCCTGTCGCCACTGACAGCCTTTTTTTCTGCACCAGTGCTTAAGGTCAGAAAGACACCCCCACCTCCATTTTCTGTTGCATCTGTTGCTGATCCATCTCTGTATGCATGGGTCCAGGTGTTGCGTGGGTAATGTTTCTCTATGTATTTTGTCGCTATGGATTTTCTATCTGCTGCAGTTTTGCTTTTTTTCTTTCAATTCCAGGAATGTTTTCTATCATTTTAGGGAAATGATTTTGTTTCCAAACTGGAAGCTTGTGTGCAGTGTAGATGGGTTTAACAGTGGATATTTCATCTATGGATACTGCTCTCATTTGTGGTTTGGTTGATTCTACAAAATTGCTTCGTTTGAGTCTTTGCCTTCTAAGAGCATTTATTCTACGGCACATTGGGTGGTCTGTTAGTCTTTTGAATTTTTCGGCCTGTTGCTGAGCCCTGCAGTCTCTTCTATCTGTCATTGGCAGGAGGCATGTAATCTTTTCGAGTTCTTTTATAGGTGTTGACTTCATGCCTCCCGTTATAATTCTCATAGCTTGATTTTGGAGTCTGCTAATTTTATCGAAGCCAACGTGGAACTGAGGACAAGAACTAGACAAGTGCCAGTGGAACAAGAGATGAGAAGAAGACGATGGCGATGGATAGGACACACACTGAGGAAACCTGTTGATAGCATTACAAGGCAGTCTTTGTTCTGGTACCCCCAGGGCAAGAGAGGCAGAGGTAGACCAAGAAGCACATGGAGCTGGAAACAGATGTGAAAATGATGATGAGAACGTGGAAAGAACTTTGAGATGATGGCACGTGACAGGAGGACTTGGCATGTGTTTGTTGAAGGCCTATGCTCCTTTGGGAGTGGAGGATTATGATATGGTGAAATGGCAATTTGTTGGCATTCCTGATTTCAAGAAAAATGTAAACATCTTTAATGTTATTAAAACTATCTAATCTGAGATGTTTATATTTGATGAAAGTTGAAATGGAATGGATTACTTACTTAGTCGTTCCCCTTCTACCGTGAGGTGTAGAGGTTTGGAAGAGAGAGCGCCAGACTATCCTATCGGCTGTCTTCCTCCTGGCCTGGTTCCATTCTAGTCCTCGGTCCTTCAAAGATTGTCTAATGTTGTCCTCCCAGCGGACTCTGGGTCGTCCTGGGGGTCTGGATTCTTGGCTCTTTGTTTCCCATGCTTGTCGTGGTAGCCGATCTTCTCCCATATGGATTACTTTTGACAAAAATGATCTCAGATACACTTAATAAGCATTTGAAAGCACTGACCCATTCAGAAATTTGAGGCAACGATAGTTAAACCTAAGTTTCTCAGAATTTGATACCTCGTGCTTTCTATTTTCAAACTGGTATAATTATCAAATAAATTTTCGAGTTTTAATAATTTTCTCACCAATACAAATGTCTTTTAATGATGTTTCTTGTGATTACAGCATCTCAAAATGCTGACCTACTACCTAATTTCTGAGACTTTGTCACATATGAGCTCTCTCAACAGACCTGTTTGATGCTGGACATAACTGGATCTTCACTGTCATCTGCTTTGCCCGCAGACTTCCTTTTCTGCTTAGACAAAAAAGAAAAAAAAAAGAAAAAAAGACAGATAGTCACGTCTAAGCAATCACAATCACAGAGAACTGTTCATATAACTTTCAAAATCACATTATACAAACAACATTACAGGAACACAGAGAACTGTTCATATAACTTTCAAAATCACATTATACAAACAACATTACAGGAACACAGAGAACTGTTCATATAACTTTCAAAATCACATTATACAAACAACATTACAGGAACACAGAGAACTGTTCATATAACTTTCAAAATCACATTATACAAACAACATTACAGGAACACAGAGAACTGTTCATATAACTTTCAAAATCACATTATACAAACAACATTACAGGAACACAGAGAACTGTTCATATAACTTTCAAAATCACATTATACAAACAACATTACAGGAACACAGAGAACTGTTCATATAACTTTCAAAATCACATTATACAAACAACATTACAGGAACACAGAGAACTGTTCATATAACTTTCAAAATCACATTATACAAACAACATTACAGGAACACAGAGAACTGTTCATATAACTTTCAAAATCACATTATACAAACAACATTACAGGAACACAGAGAACTGTTCATATAACTTTCAAAATCACATTATACAAACAACATTACAGGAACACAGAGAACTGTTCATATAACTTTCAAAATCACATTATACAAACAACATTACAGGAACACAGAGAACTGTTCATATAACTTTCAAAATCACATTATACAAACAACATTACAGGAACACAGAGAACTGTTCATATAACTTTCAAAATCACATTATACAAACAACATTACAGGAACACAGAGAACTGTTCATATAACTTTCAAAATCACATTATACAAACAACATTACAGGAACACAGAGAACTGTTCATATAACTTTCAAAATCACATTATACAAACAACATTACAGGAACACAGAGAAAATAAACGGAGACAGCAATGAAAAAGATAAGGAAGACATGGAAAGACTTGTATTTGATGGCACAGGACAAGAGGACTTAGAATGAGTTTGTTGAAGGCCTTTGCTCCGTGGGGAGCTGAAGGACATTAATGATGATTATCGCACTTATAGTTACAAATTTAAAGTTGCTACCATAAGTGAAATGGGTTCATTTTCGATGCAAGACAACAGGAAGCTGAGACGCTTGGGAGTCATGACCCAAGTGGGCCCGCCCCCCTTAGAGTGTAAAGGAGTATATAGGGCCGAAACACTTGTCGGACGGGGGGACTTCTTCTGATGATCAGATTGCTTCCTGTTGTATCGCTCTGTAAAGAGTTTCCTATCATCATCACAAACAAATGTTTCCGTATTTAATGATGCACTTCTGCTGTTGCGTCTCCTTTTTTTATATCAGCTCCAAACTTGACCCAATGTAATTTCCAAGGGTCTTTGTGCACAGACAGAAAGAATAGGACTATGGGTCCCAAAAGGTATGTGGTAAGAAGTGACTTACATAGGACTACGGGTCCCAAAGGTATGTGGTAAGAAGTGACTTACATAGGACTACGGGTCCCAAAGGTATGTGGTAAGAAGTGACTTACATGAGGTTCTGTATGGGGGCTGGGAAACTCAGGTCAAACAAACTAGAGAAACCTCTACTGTTAGAGCATACAAAAGTTTTGGTGCAAACTTCCAGAAAGGGAACCTGATGCTGTGGTTGTTTCATGCTCTACAATTATCAAAAATGATGATGCATGGCAAAGATAATAAATATCTTGAATGTTTTCAAAGAAAGCAGTAGTCAGTTTGAGGCTATCTGCATCTCAGTAGAGCTTTTCCACGAATTATACTGGTGTCGGCCATATGCACTTTCTCTGTTCTGCATATGTTGAGCAACTTTGAAGCAGATGTTCAGCATGATCTAAGAAGTTTCAACATTAATGCCTGATAGTCCTGCACAGATAGCAAAAGCAAAAAATGCAGTTGCAGTAAATGCTTCAATAAGTTCTGCAATATGTGAAGATGTAGTCAGATGATACATAATAAAATATATAATAAGCAGGGGCAAATTTACGGGTATTTACAGTATGTGCTTGCATAGGGCCTGAGATGGAGCAGAGCTCTCAGAAAAGTGTAAACAACTCATCTTCTCTTCTTCCGTCCTTAGCCAAAGACCGACCAAGCAGTCAGAGGCCATCACGCCTTGTGGCGTCTTAAGGGCAACAGCAGATTGATTTTCTCTGTTGTAGTTTCCCATCACGCCTAGCGGCGTCTTTAGGGCAACAACAAATAGATCCATCTGCCGTTGTTTCCGTAATCGGTGTGACAAGCCAACGGGTGATCAGCCCATTGGGCAAAGTAAACAACTCATGTGCATATCATATTGGTTAGGGCCACAGTGATAAATCAATGAACTTGAATAACATAGATTTCTTCTGTAGAACCAAAACACACAAAAATTAACATATAAATCTAAAAACTATTTCGGTTCTCATCTCTCCACAAATATAAGTAGATTTACACCTTCACATGTTTTTTTTTTTTAATCTATCAAAACAAATACAACACATGTTTCATATACACATATTAATGTATGAGGGACGCTTGCTCAAGGCACAACAGGTACTTGAGGAATATGGGGTCCATGACAGATAAAGACATGGCATGGCCTTTAATAATCTGGAGACACTGTATAGTGATGAGACAAGCATGAGACAAACTGCCCAATTTTATAAGAGACAAGCATGGTTATATGACAGGAAGAAGCTTGGGTGATATCTGTATAATTCACATATATCATCACACTTATGAAACAGGCCACTGAAAAAGATTTTGGACGGATGATCTTTGAACACTCTCAGATGGCTATCTTGAATGTTTTCAAAGAAAGCAGTAGTCAGTTTGAGGCTATCTGCATCTCAGTAGAGCTTTTCCACGAATGGTACTGGTGTCGGCCATATGCACTTTCTCTGTTCCGCATATGTTGAGCAACTTTGAAGCAGATGTTCAGCATGATCTAAGAAGTTTCAACATTAATGCCTGACAGTCCTGCACAGATAGCACAAGCAAAAAATAGTTGCAGTAAATGCTTCAATAAGTGCTGCAATACGTGAAGATGTAGTCAGATGATACATAATAAAATATATAATAAGCAGGGGCAAATTTACGGGTATTTACAGTATGTGCTTGCATAGGGCCTTAGATAGAGGAGAGCCCTCAGAAAAGTGTAAACAACTCACGTGCATATCATATTGATTAGGGCCACAGAGATAAATCAAAGAACTTAACTCCAAAACTGTAAACCTGCCACTGATAATAAGAATACATTTAAAATGTATTAGTGTGTGTATTTAGCATGTATGTGCAACCATTACAGATGGCCCCCAAGGAGGAAGTCCCAGCTAAAGCACATCACATTCTCTTGCAGCAGTTGCTTCTGTAGTAACTTGTTTTACAGGATGGGATTGCTTACAAGCACAACCTCACTTTAGTTGCCTCTTGTGACATGAGTGATGCAAACGCTAGGCCAGGAAAAATTCCCGGGTGAGAAACTTGAGCTCATGACTCCAACTCAACAAGTTTCAGAATGGCAGAAAAGCCACAGAAAAAGCCCAGATCTACAATGCATATATTGCCAAGGATTCTTCAACTTGGCTGAAAAAGAATGACAAGCTCAGCAGCCCCTGTTAAACAACAATTCTTCATATGCATTCTTACAAATCCTCTTTATCTACACTAGGTGAGTCTGAGATAAAAGTCCTCACAATACCTACCTTGGGTTTTGATGATGATGATGATGATGATGATGATGACTTCTTGGCTTTTTTCTTTGGCACCTGTGAAGGTGAAGGTCTTCACTGTTACAACTGATTTAAAGCACATATCTATTTGTGACAAAGAATCATAGCACACATACAGTGTTGTTCAATATGCTGTTTAGACTATAACAAGGAGTAACATATTTTATGATGGAAGAAACTAAGTGATCTTAATGTTTGCAGAACAAGGTTATAAATCACTAGCTAATGAAATGTCAGTGATGTGAACAACAAAGGATCCAACTACTTCAGTGTTTATAGGCACCTAACTTCCTCTACAGAAAAAGTGTTAAAAATAGACCTACTGAGGCATATACACTAGGATAAATAAAAATGTTACGGTAATTTTATATTTTTTTTTTGTAGGAGGGTAAAAATTTTTTTAAAGAAGAGACAATTGTTTTTTTGTCTGGCAAATACACAAACAATTTATTTTTCAATGAAGTCTCCCTGCTTCTTCACACAACTTTTGTAATGGACCATAAGCCGCATCCTACAGCAGCTGGAACATTTTCAGGCATCCCTGAAAGCCATGTATAGAAATGTTATTTCTTTTACCTCTCCATCCCTACCAAGCCACAACCCAGTAATGCTTCCTTTAAGTGGATCAAAGAAATGAAAAACTGGTTGCGAGATCTGGGCTGCAGAGAGATTGTGGAAAAAGTTCAAACTTCAGGCTCTGAACATTTTCCACTGCCGCTGCCTCTGTATGGAGCAAAGCACTATCATGATGCAACAGAACTGTTATCAGTTCATGATATTGTAGTGCACCCCAACCAAGCTTTGTCAGTCACACTTGTTCTTAAATTTTTAACCTTTCTACACATTCATAGACTTTTCTATGGCACAATACTTAGCACAATGCCACGACACCACTGTTCTGTGAAATTCAGAGGACATGCTTCTTTCAGCCGAAAAAAATATTATGTCATTGTTGTTCAGCAATGGTGCCAAAGAACAGTGGAGTTGCCATATGGAGAACGTTGTATAACAATATGCAAGATAAACTAAAGAATTTATATGTGGTACTAAAACTAGTATTTGATAACTATGAGGTAGATTCAAAAAGTTCCTGGAATTTGTGTATTGTATAGAAATAAGTAACAATACAATTATTTACACTACATTTCCTTCCAAATAGGTCGGGAGAATATGGAGGATGTTCCAGGGCAGTCACATTGTGCGTTGCGAGGTACTGCTTCACCAGTAGGGATCGATATGCTGGCGCATTGTCATGCAGCAGAACCCAACTGTTTGTTCTCCATTTTTCTGGGCGTTTCCTTCTGATTGCATCTCTTAGACGACGGAGGATATCAATGTACATTTCCTTGTTAACCGTTCGGCCTTCAGGAATGTATTCATGGTTGAAAATACCCTGGGAATAAAAAAAAACTTCCAACATAACTTTTCCTTTGCTCTTGTCCAAACGAAATTTCTGTATCCGGAGAGATGAGAGTGATTTCCATTCAGAGGACTGACGTTTTGTCTGAGGATCGTACAAAAAACACCATGTCTCGTCTCCTGTGATTATGTTGTTGAGAAAATTGCTATCTTGATCAGCCACAGTGATTAGGTCTCCTGCCAGTCTCTTTCTGTTCAGGAGATAACATTTTGGGAACCATGTGTTGACAAACACGGTGCATGTGCAGTTCATTGTGGAGAATACTGTGGCAACTTCCATCTGATATTCCAACTTCTGAGGCTATTTTCTCTACACTAAGTCTTCTGTCAACAACGTTCCAAACACGCTCAATGTTTTCATTGTTTATCGAGGTAGGCGGTCATCTGCTACGTGGATCATCATCGACACTAACACGACCTTCACAGAAACGCTTGTGCCACTCAAAAACTTGCGATTTCTTCATTGAGGTATCACCATATGCTTTATTAAGCAAGGTTACTGAGGGTGATTTCTCAAGCAAAACACAAAATTTGACATTTGTACGTTGTTCAATCAAGGAAATTTTCAACTCTGATGATGCTACGTGCACACCACACAAACTTCTGTAATTTCTGTCGAGAGTACATGTGAAGGTTACATCAGCCATGTCGTTTCCTCAATGTCACTACCAAGTTATAAAACTATAATCTCCATGATATAATCACGCATTCAAACATGAGTCGACTATTCCGGGAACTTTTTGAAGCTACCTCGTATATGTGAGACCAACTAAAGCTAGTAAGCGATAATTGTACGTGAGATAAACCAGAGTTGATATGTTAGATCAATTCAAACTTGTATGTCATTACCATATGCGAGATGTAAACCACTTTTATTTCCTTTAAAAGGTATTTTATACAACAAATCTTTGTCAATGGAAGTAAGATAGGTCTTCAGTGTCACACAGAGTCAATCCTTTCTCATGGAAATGAGTCATGGACAATCAGTAAACAAGCCAGAAAATCCCTGTAGGCCACAGAGATATGGTTTTACAGTAGAATGTTGAAAATACCATGGTAAGCTTACAAGAGTAATGAAGATGTCCTGAAAGAGATCAGCGTATAAAGAAAACTTTATCACTCAATTTAGAAGCAAGCAATCCACTTTCTTTGCCCATGTAGTCGGGGGGGGGGGGGGGGGTCTCAGAAGAGACAAAGAAACAACAGGGTTACTGCTTCCTCAGGCAATTAATATGAGGTTGTGTATAAGGCTGGCAACCTCATATTGTAAACAACTTGCTACAGAAACCATCACTATAACAACATGTCAATGCTTTGTGCAGGCTTCCTGCAAGAGCAGCAGCTACAGTGGTGGCCCATGCTCCATAAGGACCAAAAAAAGGAAAATGATGATGATATTACAGTAAAGCCACTTTTAGATATATTCTTGAGTTGATTTTCTTCAATCTATCTCTTCCATTTTCTCTTGTGCCCTTGTGTTGTGGCATGTGATGCCAGTTGGGCAGCTTACACTATAAAAGTGTCCAAACCATTTTTTTCTCAATGAAATGACTAAAAATTAAATGTTAGAGAACTGTATAAGAGTTCATAGATGAGATTATAAAATTATTTGAGGAATGAAACAAAAATGTACAAACCTCGTCTCCTGATTCAGCATCACTTCCACCACCACCACCACCACCACCACCACCACCACTCACACCATTCTCATCATCTTTTCCTTTCACTTCTTTCTCCTCTTCTTTGGAGTCTTTCTTTTTAGATTTTTCAGTTTTTTCTTTATCTGCGTCATCATCTTCATCTATCATTTTCATCACAAGCTTGTCTATTTCCTTCTTCCTGTAAAGAAATTATTAACGTTCATATGCAGAAATAAACACTTAAAGTCATTACAGAGAAATGAACACAGTTTATCATTTGATTGCTTTGGTTTTAAGGATCATCTTCACTGCACATGGACAACTCCATCAGTGCTCTGATCTCCTCCCTTAGATCACAAAAGGAGGATCTCAGCTCTGTGTACGAACTCTGTAGCACCGGCAAGAATCCCAATGTGTGTATATAGGAATCACACATTCTATAAATATTTCTGTGGTAGGTAGGTTTCTAATTTTTTTAATTTAGCCAGGACAGCGGCCTTATGGCCTACTCTTTACAATTTCCAACTGCCATGGCATTTTTAACGTGCGCAACTTGCACACGGGACCTCTTTTTTTTCGCTCTTATCCGAGAAGGCTAGGCATCAGATCTCACTACCCAGGAAACCAGGGGGGAGGAGTATAACATCATTATGACCACTGATTCTAAAAGAAATTTCATTAAATTATATTCCCTGAACTGAGAATCGAAGCCGGTACCTTTAGAATTTGAGGTGGACACCATACCTCTTAGCCACTCCAACCCCATCATTTGATTAAATGGATGCAACTTGACTTACTTACTTACTTAGTCGTTCCTCTTCTACCATGAGGTGTAGAGGTAGGGATGCAACTTTAACTAATTTAATTCTGCTATGGATAAGAGGGAGCATCTGAACTGGTGAAGTCATCTCATTTACTGATGCACAAGGATGACGATTCAAAATGGATCTGGATGTCTGCCTAGAGAGTTCATGTTCCACAAGGTACATGCTGAAGAGAACTGAAGATAGAAATGAAAGGAATGAAGATAACACGGACAGAAAGACCTAGAGGTTGTGGCACACGGCACAAGGACCTAGAGGTTGTGGCACAGGGCAGAAGGACCTAGAGGTTGTGGCACACGGCAGAAGGACCTCAAACGAGTTTGATTACGGCCTAAGCTCTTTGGGCCTAAAACTGTGAGGTGAGGTGAGTTGAGGTGAGAAGAACGAGACAGACCACCCAGTTTCATGACAGAAATAGATATGGTTATGTGATAGGAAATAAAGAAGAATCATCATCAACTCCTGTTAGCTCCATGTGGAGCATAAGACTTTAACAAACATATGCCAAGCCTTCCTGTCCAGTGTCAAGTCTTCCTGTCCAGTGTCAAGTCTTCCTGTCCTGTGTCAAGTCTTCCTGTCCTGTGTCAAGTCTTCCTGTCCTGTGTCAAGCCTTCCTGTCCTGTGTCAATACACTGAAGGCACTTCTGTGTCTTCTTTATCTCTTTCATGTCTTGTCTCCAGTTCTCTTCTCTGTATGCTCTTTGATCTGCCTCTATTTCTCTTAACACTCTTCGAACCGGAAATTAAAAAAAAGCTGTTCAGATCATAACGATGACTTTTGAAGTAAAAAAAGCGCATTTATTTTTTAATTTTGACTTCAAATCAAGTTTTATATTAAGAATACATGTTAACAATTATATATGTGCTAAAAATATACAGCTTTCACTTATTTAGACTTTGAAATTACATGCGGAAAAACGTAAGCACCGCATTTGGCCGTCCGCCATTTTGGATATTTTGCGAACAACTCGTCTTAACTTATCATAAACAAAATGCAGTCTGATAGTGACTACAACGCATCTAGTGATGTAGATTCCTGTTCTGATTATTATTCAGAGGACTAGGAAACATCTCATGCGTTAGATGGTGAAAATACAGCTCAGAACAACTCAAATCACCAGCCGTACATGCAAAGGTAATGTTACTTCGTTACCGAAATGATAGCTGATTTTGAAAAGCAGTAAAACAGTCGTTTTAGTGGGCTATTGTAATCAGTATGTCGGCGTCTGTGGCCTAATGGATATGAACGCAGTTTCATAATCCAGATATACCAGGTTCGAAACCTGCTGCAGGCGGTTTGGTAGCAGATCGCTTTGTGTGGATTTTTAACAATGGTATAAGTGCTGTACCGTTCAGAAAGCAATGGCAAACTACTGAATGAAAAAATTGCCTACAAAAATCACAAACAGCCAAATAAAAGCTGGGGTTGATTGCCACGTCCTGTAAAGGATAAGCAACTAACTTATAACTTATTGTAATCAGTATAGCTGCTTTCTGTTTGTTTTTGAAAAAAAAAAAATATTTCACCATTCAAACAGTTAATAAAGAACTCATGGCACCAGGAAATAAATATAAAGGGGGTCGAACGTAACCTGTGAATCAGCTGACTTTTCTGACCTCATTTGCCCTGTGTCTTTGCTTTTAAAAATTATTATTTACATCATATAACTTTATGATTGACAGTATTCCTTTGTATGGAAAATGTAATGTGTGTCAATTTTCCTGTGTACACTAAACTGTAACTTTGAATTCTATTGCTGATCTGTACAAATTAATTTTAACTTGTTCTTGCAAATGTTTTGGTTATGATGGACTTGATGAAGGCCCACCTTCCAAGCCTCCACCCTTGTTGCCTGAGAGGGTTCCAGGTCTGCAACTGTCAGAGGTGAGGACCAGAGAAAATACGAAGCAGTTTTTGAGCCCATTGACTTCTGCAAACTGAATTTCACTTCTGACATTGTTGGTTACCCTGTCAGTTTACAAATGAATATGCACAGCAGTATGGACCTAACATGCCTACTGTCTTTACTGGATGGTATGATGTTACCCAGAGGAGTTTTATCGCTTTTGTGCTTTGCTAATGTATGCTGGTCTTGTACCAGCCCCAAGTATTGATAACCTCTGGTCAATAAAAAGTCTTTACAATGGACTGTGGGCCAGGGCATTTATTTTTAGAAACAGATTCAAAGCAATAATGAGTTTTTTAAAAGTTTCAGACCTAAAGACTGAAGACCCTCAAGATAAGCTATGTAAAGTGAGAATGTTGTTAACATATATTAGAATGAAGTGCAAATAGCTATATCAACCTGATCAAAATCTTTCTGTTGATGAAAGAATGGTTAGAAATAAAGGGCGTTATTCTTTCCGACAGTATATAAGAGACAAGCCAACAATATGGGGGATGCCACCAGTTTCTTCTCGGCACGCCATGGACCCAAAGTTTACAAAGACAAAAAGAAATTGTAAGCTTTGCTATCAGACTGTAAAGATTGAAAGAAAAATAAAAGTTAAATGTAAAGTTTGTGATACTTTTTTATGTTTTCATGCAGGTAGGAATTGTCTGTCAGAATACCATAAGCCTTAGTAAGAAATATATAAAGATGTGTTGAGTCTTATTATGTCACCCTCATAACTGATTTTACTTATGTGTTAGTGATCATACAGTGTTACACTAGAAATATGTCTACTGAAGTCATATTTCATTAATTTAGCTAAGATGTTGCAGATACTTATAACAGCTATAATGTATTCAGTGGAAGATTCTTTTTTTTTTGAATATTTTTTTTTAAAAAAAGCCTAGTTATGTAACATTTCAGAAAATTGCATAATTTTATTATTTAATGTTGAAATGTTTTGGAAATGTAACATACCCCGTTAAAGAAAAAATTGAACTTTATTATAAGTTATAATATTATCGATTCCTAAAGCTAAAAGTGTTTTACAAAGGCACTGTAGCAGAATTCATTTACTGCATTGAAAACCAACAGGAAAGGATACTATCAAGGTATGTTTTGTTCATTTTTTGTTTTTAAGACGCTGGAATTGAGTTGTCCACATCCTCAGAAGAAACCCTGACACCATCACCAGAACTGCCATGCTATGGACTCCAGAAGGAAAGTGAAAGCAAGGACGGCCAAAAGCTACTTTGGTAGAGAGCAGTGGAGCGGGGGGGTGGTAGGCATGAACCAGAGCTGGGCACCACAAGAAGGATGGCTGTCGACCGAGCAAAGTGGAGACAGTTTGTTGCTGCCCTACACTAGGCGCGATGGTTACTGATTGCTTTGTCAGTCAGCGACCAAGGACCAAAGAAGAAGATGTTTTGTTCAGGTGCCACAGACCTGTACTGTGTGCTTATCTTCATTGTTAAGAGTTTGTTTGCAATGTGTGTGAGTAATAGATCAATGAAACAGTTTTCAGATGTTTACTACATGAAGTGGTTTAGTCTGTGATCGAACATAATTAAAGTTCAAGAATAGTTTTCCTGTGTGACCATTGTATGATCATGTGAGAGAAGGAGAAGCGACCACTTGCTAGATAGAGTACATTGTTTTGGAAAAGGTGTGAAAGGTTATTCACTGATGAAGCAAGTCACAGAGAGAGGTTGGAAGATTTTGTCTGGTCAGATCATCATGTCTCTATTTGTTCTGCGGTGGTTGAGTGACTTATTTCAGACAGATTGTTCATGTGCTGTGAGTTTGCTGTTGTAGGATCAGACTGTGAGTGATGTTAGATTCTGAAAACAGTGGAAGTTCTTACAAAGTACATATATCTGACCCATGTCTTTTGATAAATTTGGCTGCGCTTTGGTACTGGCATGTCAGGTTTAATGCTGGGCTGCTAGGTTATAGCAGATGTCGTGTTTTTATGTTCCATTGCTCATGTTTGGATGAACTGATAGAAATTGAGCTGAATTAAGTACCTCATGTTATGATTCAGATGTTGGGTATATTCATTACATTGTTTACAGATTGAATCCTACAGATTTCATTGTTATTTTCCACCTATAATGTTTAATGTGTACTGCAATACACGCCATGGTCGTATTCTCACAATATATATTTTTATGATATTTAAGGAAAAAACTGTTGAAAGCAAATGATAGCAGACTTTATTAGGAAGATTAAATTTGTTTATGTAAATGCTTTTACCTTTTGGAGAAATCAGTATCAAACTTTTCCTCCAACAACTTTCGAACCTTCTTTGTTGACAAGTTGTCAAGATCTGCCCCTTTCAGAATTTCTGGAGGAAATTAATAAATAAAAAAATAAATACTAAATTAACACAACTAAGAGTTTAGTGTAAAATGTGGTAAGGCTGTAAGATACAGGGAGTCATACCTACTCTGATAAAACATTGTGTACTTATAGGGTTGGCATGTTTAATTATTTACAACACAGGAAAACCTAATCTATCATATTCAGGTTTCTGAAAAAAAAATGACACCTTATCTGAATTTATTTTTAAAAAAGGGACACTCCATATCTGAATTTCTGAAATAAAGGCACTCTTTATCTGAATTTCTGAAAAAATAAGGGACACTCCTCATTTGAATTTCTGAGAAAAAAAAGGGGGACACTCCATATCTGAATTTCTGAAGAAGAAAAAGTGACACTCCAAGTTTTCTTATAAGAAGGACACTCTCTATAAACCAAGGTTAGGGGAGAATACAAATAACTATTGACAGACAAGTTTAATTAACCAGTTCACACTTGCCATATAAACTTATTCGTAAATTTGAAAAGCAATTTTTTTTAAATTGTTACTCAGTAAACATTTATTATAAAAACATGAAGTATTGTGACTAGGAATTAATTGTAGCAGAGAAAATTAGTAACTGTAACTTACGTTAATACATAGCATTAAAAAATTATGTCAGCATGTCTCTTTTCTAATATGCAATATGAAATACTGCCAAGCATAGTTCTTGGGAGTCTGAGAGGAGACATATCACTGGGAATCGCTATTTTACTCGTCTCAACACATGCAGACATTAGAAAGAGATATCAAAATAATAATACAAAAGCTTTGAAGAATTTTCACTGCATTGTGAAATATTTGGAAAAATCAAAAGAAATCAAGTTGAACATAAGTTAGAATCTTCACTTTAAGTGTCAAGAAATTCCTACTATATGGCCCTGATACATGGAGAACAACATAAATGACAAAAATGAAGTTATGAACTTTCATAAACTGTTAGCTGCACAGAAGAGTAGTACTGAAATGGTACGACTGGGTCACCATTATGGAAGTGATGGAAAGAACATGACAAACTGCATTGGAGCCAGAGGTGAGGAACAGACACTGACACTGACATAAGACATGACACTGAGGAAATCAGCTGATAGTATAACAAGATAGTCTTTGTTTTGGAACTCCCGACTGAGACACATGAGAAAAATATCAAGAATACATGGAATGACTGAACGAATGGCACAGAACAGGAAGGCTTGACACGAATCTGTTGAAGACAGGTAATTGAAAGATAACAAATGAATGAAGCTTTGGGAACATAACTTTTTTTTGTTCTTGAACTGAATGGTCTATGACAGTACATCTAGCTAACAATGTGGCCAATCAGCTCTCTTGGATTTAAATACTATAAAGTCATCTGTCCTCAATGCTGCCTATGTTTGCGTGGACCATATTCATGGGGTTTGAGTCCCATAACTGTATGTTTATGTTATAATTGAGTGTTTATTTAAAGATATTTATTTCAGATAACACAGTTAGGGGTTAAGCATTATGGTTTAGGGTAAATATATTTTTTTAAAAGCTGCTAACAGTTACCTTAACCCTAAACTTGACCCTATTTGCGACAATGATGACACATGTAGGCCTACATTGAAATGAAATTCAACCGCACTTCAAAATAAAATGTTGACTCGTGAATACAAAACATGACTAAACTACATGCAGAATTAGTTGCCATTTCAAAACTATTCACTGTACTGGTTACAATTTTTATGTCGAAAGTCTTGAAATGAGTTGTGCATTTCAATTTTTTTTTTCAATAGGGGCCTATCCTTTGAATGATCGATTTTTATGGTTATTTTTACAACCATTGACCCGATTACATGAAGGGAACAGTCCAATATGCTGGAAGCACGTCACAGTCCTTTGATATACGAAGTGGCGTTAAACAAGACTGTGTTCTGGCTCCAGCCCTCTTCGGGATCTTCTTTGCCTTACTCTTGAAACATGCATTCAGAGATGCAACTGAAGGAATATGCCTTCACACTAGGTCAGATGGCCGTCTGTTTAATCTTTCACGGCTGAAGGCAAAAACAAAAATCAGAAGGGTCACTATAAGAGACTTGTTCGCTGATGATGCTGCAGTTGTTACTCAAAGCCAACAGGAGCTTCAGAGCTTGATGAATCGCTTCAGTAAAGCATGCAAGGACTTTGGCCTCACAATAAGTCTAAAGAAAACGAATGTGCTGAGTCAGGATGTGGGTGCTGCACCAGTTATCACTATCGATAACTATGAATTGGCAGTGGTGCACCACTTCACATACCTAGGGTCTACCATCAATGACAAACTCTCACTGGACACAGAAATCGACAGCCGCATTGGCAAAGCTGCAGCTACCTTTGCCCGCCTCACATCGCGGGTTTGGGGAAACTCCAAACTCACAACGAGGACCAAAGCTGCGGTATATAACGCCTGCGTCACCAGCACACTCCTTTATGGCAGCGAGACCTGGATGACCTATGCTAAGCAAGAAAGAAGGCTCAATACCTTCCATTTACGGTGTCTACACCACATCCTCGGCATCTCGTGGAAAGATAAAGTGACAAATGTCGAGGTCTTGTCACGTGCTGGCCTTCAAAGTATGTATACACTGCTTAGACAGCGCAGACTTCACTGGCTTGGCCATGTTTGCCGCATGGAAGATGGTCGCATCCCAAAAGATATCTTCTACGGACAATTAGCAGATGGCAAGAGAACAGTTGGGCGACCACAGCTGAGGTTCAAAGATGTGTGCAAGAGAGATATGAGGGCACTGGACATGGATCCAGCAACATGGTAGGATGAAGCTGCCGATCGCACTAAGTGGCGATGCTATTTACGGCGCTACCTCAGATTGAGCGAAAAGAGGCTCACACAACAAGCAGAGGAGAGGAGAAAACGTCGAAAGGAGCACCAGAAAAATAAGCAGCTGAGAGCTGCCACCTCAGGGGCGCTTTCCCATAGTCAGTTATGACTGAAGGGGCTATTATTATTATTATCATGACCCGATTAAAAATAAATACGCAATACCTGAAACGATGTCAATCCCACGACTTCTAACAATAACGTTTAATTATCCCAGCGATATAAACTATTAAATCTACAAAACCTCCTGCCGATTCTTACATAATTTAAACTAGTTCATGCGAATGAATCATTTTCTGATGTTCAACTCGTTTCTTGCCAACCGGCCGCTCGACTTTGATATTAAATAATGATACCATTCGACTCATTGCTACAATTCTACGTTTAGCTTTTCATTGAGACTTTCATTTGACAACCCCAGGTGCTTAAACTGCATATCATTTTAAAGATGTAACCTTTTATTGCTGTCTTTATCTTATCCACGTTTGGTTCGGCCATTTTGATTTTGAATACCAGTAATCAACACACAAGCGGGACTACTGAGAAATACTTTAACTAGAGTTTGTATGGATTATGTAACTTTAATTCTTCCTTTTGTTCCAGATACTTCTGGCTAGTGCACCTAGATCTAT